>DWNE01003714.1:0-16246 GCA_018249875.1 Cecropterus toxeus
AAGCAAAAATATATGACGAAAATTTTGACCTTCAACTCCTCAACCCTGATGATGCAGGGGTACCCAAAGCCTAAACCATATAAGTCAGCCATTTGGTGCTTACGGATATGCAATAAGGTTACCAAGTTTGGATACCTCTGCATCATCAGGGTTGAGGAGTTGAAGGTAAAAATTTTCATCATATATTTTTGCTTGGTAAGATTCTTTATACGTTAGTGGGTAAAAGTCAACGGCCACGTCACACAACACTAACTATAATAATAAAGAAATCGCTGTAAGGAACCTTACACTTGGCACGGTTTTGTCTAGATTTTATTACTTTTTAGACATAAACAAGCAGCTCTATCAAGACTTGGCTAGTTTTTTACAGAATGTTTTTAATGTGAATACTCTTTACAATAGTAAATTTGACCCGGACGGGTCAAACAGAATAAAAATTAGTAAAGAAATTTTGACAATAGGAGACCTCCCGCTTTTCTAGGTGATCACACATAAGAGGGACCACCTCTTGCTCTAACAGTCTTAGATCGGAACTTGATTGACTATATATTGAAGATGTTATGAAAACTTCGATAGCTTCATTCAGAATTTAATGGCGTCAGCTCTTAATGAGTTTCGGAAGGTCGCCACAAAATAAATACAAGTAAAATCTTTATACAGCCCTGAATCTTTCGTCTGATGTCACGTAACAAACTACGCGAAATAATGTCTTCATCTCATGACCGAAACACACTTCGTGCTTCCATAACCTAATTTATCATTTCGTAACGACGGGGGAAAACGCGTAAGAAAATCTGTCCAAACACTGAAACAGTAAAGACAATGACAAACCACTCCATTACTCCTATTAAGGGACTCGTTTTACTGTCGACGAAAATCGAAATTCAATAACGAGTTTTGCGAATATTGTAGTAGTTTGAGATGTAGTAGCATAATTATGATTTGATTTGAGAGTTACATTTATTTTTAGCATGAAGAAATTCTTACGTTGTAGTGAAAGGGTGGAGTGACCGACTGATTTAAATGAAGTAACCATGTTAGTCCAACGAGCAGTGTCGTAGCGAGGGGGCGGCGGAGTGGCGGTCCACCCCGGGCGGCACTTTTTGAGGGGCGCCAAAAACAGATTTGGGGGGCGGCAAAGTCTGATTTGGCAACCTTGTTTTGTCATCAAGTTAGATATTAACGTTTTGTTTTGGTTGTCAAGTTAGATGTTGTAGTTTTTTTTGGTTGTCAACTTAGATAGTCTTTTTTTTTGGTCGTAAAAATTATATATTATAATGTGTGGCGAGTACAACTTCCGCCCCGGTCGGCGAAAGCCCACGCTACGCCACTGCTAAGGAGTACTTAAACTACTTAGACTGAGAAATGCCAACGCGTCTGTAATCGACTTCAAGTAAATCCCCTATTGTATCTAAACTTGACCACAGCTGATTGGCTTGCTTCTTCAATTTCATAAAAAAGTCGTTTGTAGTATGTTCTCTCGAAGTGAAACATGTCATCGAAACGTATGATGTTCCCACGATCATCTATCGCAGAAAACTCCAGTACAATAAATTCTGATCGAATAAGTGTGATGTTGTTTATTGACAGAAAATATATGTTCTCTGGAAAACTGTCACGCTGATCACATTACGCTTTACGTGATAGGTATACGTTTGCAACATAACTCTTTGTTACAATAATTTGTGTGAATTAAGTAAATGTATCAGATACTTACTAGGTTGTTCATGAAATTCTTGATTTTTTTTATAAAGCCAAAATTTCTGATGAATCAGAACAGAACCACTCTTCTTCCCGTAGTTATAGGAAGCTAGTTAGGTGAAAGTAAATCCATTGGATGGCAGCATTTGTCTATTGAATAACTACTTCAATAACACACAGTGCCTAAAATTTTAGAGGAAGTCTACAGTAGTGGACTACTGAGGGGTGATTCCGTTATTAGAAGACAGAATTTTCATAGAATTTACATGGATCCAAAAACTTAAACAATGTCTCAAAGTTGTCTCAAAACTAAGTTGTTTGAAGATTGTAGAACATGAGAACAATCTTCAAACAACTCAATTCGGTCGTAGACTGGGTCTTTCTTTGTTAATTCTATTGCATTCTAATAGTTAAACTACTACGGCACATTTACTTCGCAATATCCATAACGCGTCATCGATTCGAGTACTTCTTCGTATCACCAGTTTATACAAACTATATTTTTCCTTCGCGCAAGTAAACTAGCAAAATGTTGATGTTTTGCCAATCACACAATAATGTTTTCTGCAAAAGAAACCCACACACAATGTAGACCAGACATTGTTTATGAAACTGAGATGTTTTATAATGAGAGCAGATACTTTTTCAAGGTGAAAATGTTTTAATATGTAATATTTTATATCAAAAGGAAGTTTATCATTAATAAGCTGTATATGTTCGTCTGTTTAGACGAAAGTAGTTACTCGTATTCTTACCCGACTACGTCAGTAGAATGGTAATGTTTTTCGCGCTATTGTATGAATGTACGTATGTATGAATGTTTGTTTGCATGTGTGTCGATTTCTTTGGCACGCGCTACAGCCCAAACGGCTTCACGGATTGTGACATATGACATATCATCGTCTTAATTTGCAGAGTAACATAGGCTATATAATTATTAAGAATGGCGCTTAAAATAGGGGAAAAAGAGGAGGGAAGGGACTATTTTAATATCACGACAATATGGGTATCAAATGAAAGCTAGCAAATAGACCATTCTAAAAATATATATATTACAGTACTTTTACTTGACTATTTTGTCAAAAACTAATTCAAAGCGTTAAACTAGATATATAATTATGAACAAAAAATCGTTTTAAGCAGTCGGGTTTCTAGTTTTACTTTTTAACAATATTACAAGTAATAAATGAAATATCGTAAGAAGCGTTTTCGGTTATAGACTGTACATCGCCACATATATTCTTAACGAACAAGAATGTTTTTTTTTTTTTTTTTATATAAATTACAAACATTTTGCTACCGACGACTAAGAGACACGAGAGCGACTTCATCTAACACACTAGCAACAATTCAGTGTATATGGAGTTCTTTACAGATCATTACCGGCAGTGCCCGCTTATCATCAGATCGGCTGAATGTTCATTAGCTGCTTCTATATAAAATTGTACATAAAACAAGGATCTTAGAATATCTCTTAAACAAATTGCGTGGGATACAAGAAAAAGGAAAATCGCGGTCCATTGAAACATGCAGCTCTGGGAAAAACAGACTAAAATGTGCGTTCCCCACATTTACTTGGCAGACAGCCCACGACAAGGAAACTTGCTACACAACTCTGGATCCAATTAAAAGGCAATAGCGTTGAGTTTTCTTTGTATACACGGTTTCCTGGCTACGCCTACGGTACTAAGTTTTTTCTTGGCAGTCCTTATCAAGTACGACACGAAAATGTTTTGGAATTTATTCAGCTAGTTTAGATTCTAATAGCCACTGTGTCAGGGTAATTGTCCGTTAAAATTATGTGTGATTCTTTTATTGAGTGACTGAAATCCTTATTCGGACTGGAAAAACATCCAGTAAATATACACAAATAAACATGAATTTATGTCTGTTATATTGTTAGTGAAAACATACGACAATCGTAAAAGATGGAATAAAAGCAACGTCAGATGTGCGCGTGATTTAGATGGGTGACCTCTAGTGGTTATTAGATGATAATTAGCTGTTTCCGTTGCCTAAAAAACGGCAATTTGCAACCTTCATTAAATCTCCAGTACAGCAATGTGGTAGAGAATTTCGAGCCTATATTTGTAAGGAAATGCTCGTAACCGAATTATTTTCTTTAGACTTTACCCATCCGACAATAGTGGACCTTCCCAAGGTGTGGCAATAGATGGCCATACATACATCCTTTTAAATTTTGAAGGGAATAAAGTAAGGTTGTTCTTTTTCAAAAAGTTTCCGTTCCCTTAAAAGTCATAGATGAACGATGAATTTAACTGCGTGGTTTTTGAGGAGTTTGGGTCACTCAGCCGTCCTTTTCAGGACCCGTTTCTATGACCAATGTTATTTCGTTTCATTGATAATGTAATTTACTTAAAAAAATTAAACTTGTAAAGGACTTACACTTTTATACATTGACTCTTCTTGCTAATTAATTTTATTCGCCATTTGTCAAGTAGCGATGTCTTACCTGAAAATAAATAAAATAACTATGAATTAAAAGAAATATATAAATATAAATATATAATATAGTGTATAAAAATATAAAGGTGACTGTATTGGCTAACTTTGCAACCTACTGAACTGTTTTAGATTGCAATCACGTAAAAAATAAACATCTTACGGAGAGTAACATTATAAAGTTCTTATTTCGTCGTCGTCAACTAATTATTATCCCATTGGACATGGCTCTCTTCTCAGTGTAATAGGGGTATAGACCCTTTATGGTACGTCCAAAAATTGAGAAAGCACAAGCGAAACAGCGTATTAAAGCTAGTAGCCACTGGAAGCTACTTTATACGAATATTTAGGTGTGATCTATACCAATTAATCTTGTAAGTCCCTCGAAAAATTTTCAATATCCTTCCCATTATCGAAACGCTAGGTAAGGTAGATGGGCGCAAGGATGTTTGAAAAAAAATACGGACAATACACTAGCTGTTGGCCACGACTATGCCCGCACAGTGTATAATATAAATAACTAGGTATAAACATTTATGCCTCTTAATGGCTTTGCCAAAAATACTTTTTAGAGGATATCACCATAAAATAAACTTATTGCCTAAAATTCATAGCTGCTGAATAGTTTAGGTTCTGCGATATTAACAAAAAGTCTTTTAATTTTTATAAATTTAATTATTATCAATAACGTTCTTAGGTATTTTAGTTTAGTTTAGACTATATTGTTTTAATTCAGACGGTAAACATGAAACACTTGCACGCTTACCATACATTCCTATAAAATTGGAGTTTAATTACCTAAGCCTGCATAGTCTTTTCAAAACGTATGCTCCCTAAAACAACAATCCGGGAAACACAAATCGCATGGACCATTCAATCATAACCTCTCTAATTTTATCCCAACAATTCTTGATCAGAGGACAAACGAAAGGTCGTTAATCGAACAGAGGCGAATTATTGAAATGCTTATCAATTCCTATTCCCGTTTTAATTAAATTGCAAATGGACAAAAGATTTTGTTAAAGCTTTTTAAAGGTAAAGCTATTGACAAATTTAATTTGGCATTTATATAAGTAGTCATTCAAAATGGATTCTGCTTGCGTCGGTCTTCCACTTGACTTATACATGAAATCGACAAAAGGGACGAAATTCCCTTTGGACCGTATATAACGCCAAGTAGGTTAAGAGAGTATTATATATAGTCCTACACGTCAGCCACAATTATATTACCCCGAAGACTAAGTTGGAACATCACATACATTACCAAATTTTACAAGCCCAAAGTCCAATCGAATTACAGCTACCATAACAACTATTCAGATCTTTGGACGGGCCGAAAAGCACAGTGATACCTCGATTTAAGCTACCCCGACTTACGTGAACCCGGAGTTACGCGATTTCAATTCACAAATAATACTCGACAATACTCAAAAAATATATCCTCGACCGAAAAGCTTATTTCCTCTACAAATAATAATGTAGAGAGTCACTTTTGCGGCAACCAAATAAATTTTGAGTCGTCAAACTACTTTGTTACATGTTATGATGGCTTATACAATTTCAAAATCATCAAAATAACAAAATAATTTAGGATTTTAATAAACTAACTAAAAATAGTTTATGTGTACGAAATTATACGCGAATCCGAAAAAAATGTTACGAAGTTAAAAGTTACCGAAGACGAAGGTATCTATGTATCTTTACACCTGTATCTATTGCCATTGGTACACAAGCATCTGAATTGTTATTAGGATTAAAACCAGCAACGACGGAGGAGCCTAAATATACCAATCTTTTACATAAAAACTTCCAGAGTCCGTCCGCGGCCAGTCGTAGCTTCACGGTGGATATAAATTTAACACATCTTATGAGGTGTTTTGACAACCCATATTTGTGTGTCATCGGACATGACGTATAGAATTTTAATACGAGGCTACAGATATAAGATGCCAAAATTTAAATCACGTGTCTACTTTTATAAAATTTAGAAACATGCTCACTGACATGATTA
The DNA here is from genome assembly GCA_018249875.1 of Cecropterus toxeus. Taxonomy (NCBI): domain Eukaryota; kingdom Metazoa; phylum Arthropoda; class Insecta; order Lepidoptera; family Hesperiidae; genus Cecropterus; species Cecropterus toxeus. The sequence continues at coordinate 6,176 of DWNE01003714.1, forward strand.
TTGAATCTGTAAATACAACTGGACATGTTACAAAGCTGGATAAATTCGCAGGTACCCTTGAAAAGACGAACAATTGGAAGTGGCATTGACATTCCCACTGGGATTGCGCCAGCGCTTCCGGGTTCGATCCAGGAATGAGACAAACAAACAAATATTTGAGCTCGAAATATTTTTAGGCGCGATTTAAGGTGACAGAACTCTTTAAGCGTCATCGATATCTCACTGCCTCATTTCGTGACATGGTCCACTCAAAATTTGTTAGTATGGTAGTGAGTTCACTATTTGCCAGGTGGTAAAACCAATGTAGCTCGACCGGGGAAGTACCACCGCCACACCTAATTCTAGCGTGAAGCAGTTCTTCTGTGAAAGGGTGTGGTTGCCGGCTCACTTTTATAGGAGGCGACCGTCTCAGTCCTCGGGAGTAGCAACGCATATGTGATAGACTTCATGTAGAACCCCTGTTCTATATGAAGTTGCTTACAAATGTCCATGTGCGGCAGTAACCACTTACCATCAGGTGGGCTGCTTGCTCGTTTGCTACTTCATTTTTATTAAAAAAAAAAATAAAAAAGACTATACCCACTAACATAAGTAATACAACTCTATATGCTATGCTAAAGCTACCATCATCAACCTTCCATTTTCTATCCCACTCCCTCTCACTTTTATAAAATAAGCCTAAGCTTATAGAATATGCTTAGAAAATAAGTTTCCTCCTTATCTAACTTCCTTGTTTAATAAATATTGAAGTAACATACATATATGTACAATTACATACATACGTTCCTCATAAATCTTAGTGATTCATGAAGGCGATAGCGTTTTTGCTATGAAAGTTTTAATAAAATCTCTTAATTAAAAAGCTTCTCAACATAAAGGATGCCTCCTTTGAAAATGTTTAAATAAGTTTATTAAAGTCTGAAGATGTTTAGCTTATCAAAGCACACGGTCAGGACAGAAAAATGTGTTCAGAATTATAAAAGATGGAAATAAAAAAAAATCTGCTCTCAGCGGTAACACCACAGCGAAGGAAAACAAAAGAGGCTGATTGCAGAAGGATGCCTTTTCGCCAGAGATGTACGAGGTAATTAAGTTATGAGTGTGAAATCTGATGATATTATTCCTCTATTTGCAATGCTCAGCTAAGCTATGTTTTTCATATGGAGAGTTGCATGGACATGACGACTCGCGTGGCCGAGCGGTCAACATACCGGTCTGACGCGCAGTGGGTCCCGGGTTCCTGGGAATTTAGATTTCTGTCCTGGGCCTGAGTGTTTGTGTATTCGTATTTGTATGTCCATGACACCCACGACACAGGAGAAAGTCCTAGTGTGGGGCTATGAGTGTAGAAAACGTGTGTGTGTATGTATATATATAGCTTTGTTAAGGGATTGAACTGTTTTCAAATACAAAATTTTTCTTCGTTTAAAAAATGTTACTTTCTCGTCTATGCTAAGGCTTAGGTGTAGGTACCATCTACCCTTAACCCTTCCCACTCCTATATACACACATGGAGATATGCGAGCTTAGGTTTGAAGGTGTCAATTAAAGATTGTCACGGGTAGCTTTTTCATAGCAGATCTTATTCATTTAGCCTAGCTTACCTTCGTAGCTTGGTTTCCATCGCGCCATATATATGGTACTAAAGCACCCTATACCGAAGATAACAAAACAATTGATTTAAGCGTCTCTATTTCGGCGCTCCAAGCCTTAGAATTTGACGCTAAACATATCGCTGCGTTGCATGATTAATAACACAAAATGCTCATTTATAAATAAGAGCCAGGTAAATATTAAATAATGCTTTTTGTTTTTATCTTTTTAATGAATGGAATTAAAATTATAAATTACGAGACCATTAACACAGTCGAGTTATAGCTCTTAATTTTCAATTCTAAAATAATATAATAAGGATAAAATTGCATCTTTAACTAAAAATGTATGAATGTTGAATTGTGAGTTTATTCAACCATATGTAAGTGTCTAATCGTATGAGGCCATGAATATTCGATGCAATCAGTAGCAATATTTTTAAATTTTAACGCTGACGCTGACATCGCTAAGCGAGTGTTTCGTGGCCTCGCGGTAAACTGGTAATAAAATTTCTTTGAGCTACCTACTGCAGACAATGTAGTGGCGAAGCTTGGTGCTAATGTAAGGACATTACAGAGAACATGGTTCTTTACAATGTTTGTTTACGGCTGAAATACCAGATACTAACAAGAAGGCTGTGTAGTGTGAAACATTATAAAGGTGGGTTGATAAGGGCCATTTTCCACCCATCACGCAAAAAGTTTTGATTTCCGTCTGTTATTGAATGCCTTTAAATATACTTACTTTATTATTGTACATTACTTAAATAAAACTTAAAATAAACAAAAATTAGACTATAAATAAAACAAAGAGTTCAAACCGCTTTCTTTTGGAAGGGTACCAAGGAGACTGGCCACATTTCCCCTTCGGATAGCTAGCTAGGCTAATCCTTTGGCCAAAACATGAACCGAATCCCCAGAAATGTCAACCGCACGCGAAGACAGTTCTTAATGCCTTTGTGTGTTTTTTTTTTCATAATAACATATAATATAGTAAGTTTTAGAAATTATTGCCAAGAAAAAGTATTAACGTTTTTGAATATTTAAAGATTATTTTTACGAACCATATCAATTACTCTCGACCCCTGTGAATTAATATATAAATTTATATCAAATTGATTAAAAATTAACGTAACCTTTTAAATCTGTTTGCTTTATAATAACGAAGGGGCCCGGAATAAATTATTTATAGCCCAAAGATAAAAAAAACATCTTCTGTTTGAGGATGTTTTCTTTCCTCGCCGATACTAAGAGTAGGACCCACAAAACCCCCCCCCCCCCCCTTTTAAATAAAAAAAAATATTATTTAAAAAAATATTTTTTAATATTCTAATGGTTTAAAAAAACTATTTTTGTTCTGGAGTTTTCCTTCCCCCCCCCGTACCAAAAGATAAGCCCACCAACCCCCCCCCCCCCCCCTATATAAAGCAATAATTGCAACTTATTCAAAAGTTCGTTGATCCTATTGGTGAGTTATAAATGCGTATTATTAACGGTAGTATAACATTCAAATGGACATCGTTTACTCCTTTAATTGCATAAAAAGGCAGAATTGTTATAAAAACGAATGGGAAAGACAGATAGTCTTACTTAGTCGACGGTAACAAATTAAAGCGAAGAACTACTACAAAGGACGCTGATTGCTTGAGGCTGGTAATTAAAATTTCTTTGAGTTAACTGCAGACATTGTAGGACAACTGGCAAGCCCGCGCTAATGTATAGAACAACGGTCCTTTAAAGAGAATTTAATTTCTAAATGTTAGTTTTTCTAAATGTATAATAACTTGCGTGGCGGAGCGATCAACATACCGGTCTGATACGCAGTGCGTTCTAGGTTTGATCCTCGTCTGGACAAATAAATGTATGAATTTAGATTTTTGTTCTGGGTCTGGATGTTCATGCGTTCTTGGCACCGACGACACAGTAAAAATTCTAGTGTACAGTTATGAGTGTAGAAAGCATTTTGATATTATTATCATAAATACTCTAGTTTTAAAGGTAAACCATATAGTCTTAGCATGTTTCCGATATGTATGAGGGAATAAAATAAAATTAGAATACAAGTATAAAATAAATAATAAGCTCTTTCTACACTCATAGTCCCACAGTAGATTTTCTCCTGTGTCGTGGGTGCCATGGACACACAAAGACGAATACACAAACACCCAGACCCAGAACAGAAATCTAAACTCATCATTGACTTTTCTGTCTGGCCGGGGTTCGAACCCGTGAGCCACTGCGTGTCAGACCGGTATGGTGACCGCATCGTCACGCGGGCCGTCTAACACCAAGCACGAAAGGAATACTATTTTGAAACTCATGTGGCCTTCCAAATTAATATATATCGCTCGCAAATCTCGACAAGTGGTCAACAGTTAGGTACACTAGGGTCCATAAACGTCCTCTTTTACGACCGCCACTTTGACACGCACCCTAAACGGGGTTTGTCGCCTCTCGAGCAATAAACTGTATCCTGCGTTTTTGTTGAGAATAGGTGAGGATAATACCGGTAATAGATCATAAATCTATCTTTAAGTAATTTTTGGCTGCTAATCATATAAACATGGATAGATAATATAGATATAGATAAGATGGATTATAAACGTCGAAAAAACACACATACATTATTACAAACTTTCATATTTATAATATTATAGTATTAATACTTAAAAGACAAGGCATGGTAGCAAGCCATCTGTTCAAGTTTTTCTATTAGATATTAATCGTTAAACTTAAGTGTTATGGACAGAGAGAAAAATCGCTATTTGGGTTAACCACTAATCTGTTATCGTTCAACTAGTTTGGATCAAGGTGTTATGTGCCAGACCGCCCCTCAGTAGGGCGAAACCTCTGCCTAGCAGTAAACCAATATAACATAGAAAGTATGCAGGTTAGCAACTAATATGACAGCGCAAGTGCGCGCTTGGGGTAGGTAGGTGCCCCACGCGCGCTAGTAATAGTTACTCAGGGCATTTCATGGACTTTATTTGTTCTTGCGGATTACCCTTATTGATTTTTTCTGAATAAAAATACATAAGTATATAAGTATATGTTACTATTTCTAACATCAACATCTCCAGGCAGTGATGTCGAAATTGGTCCAGCCAGAGATATAGGCCGGCATCTGTATAGGTACCGTAAATATTTTCCTATATACATAAGCTATTATTTGACACTACGAGCAATTCAATTTCATTAATTTAAGATATGACTCTTTCTTAAACCAGTAACAAATGGCGACTATACATTTTTTCGCCTATATAGCAAATACGTTTCTACATGCAAAATAATTCACAACAGACCATCCAATAGACGGCCTAACAACCTCAAGTAGATTGAGTTCCGTCGGCCAGCAATATTCCAATTAATCCAATTTAAATATCATTTGAGATCGTTGCGGTATCACTACATCTGCACGTACAGACGAACTAACCAAGGAGACTAACCGCTAGGCCAGGCTGGGCGCTGCAATCGTTAACTTTAGAGAGATCTTTAGATAGATGCTTTCTAAAGGCGCTTTCTACACTCCTAGCCCCACACTAGGATTTTCTCCTGTGTCGTGGGTGCCATTGACACACTAACACGAATACACAAACACCCAGACCCAGAACAGAAATCTAAACTCATCATTCAGATGCCTGTCTGGCCGGGAATCGAACCCAGGACCCACTGCGCGTTAGATCGTTATGGTAACCGCTCGGCCACGCGGGTCGTCAAAAATATTTCCGCCTTTGTGCAGTTTTTATATAATGAAAAATGTGACGCGTAACACAATAACAGAAAAATGTGACGCATAACACAAAATGTGACTTCAAATTTCTCTCTTACGTATAAAGAAGTTTCACTTAAAACACAAACAAAATGTAAAAGATAAATCCTCTCTTTCAAGGCAATGGTTTCTAATACTATATTATTTATGGTCTAAATCGAATACGAAAAAGCACAAATTTAAGCACACAACTGCTGTTGTGTGCTTAAATTTGTGCCTATTCAATAAAAGTCGGTAATCAAAATTTTTTGAGTGCGTGACACCAATATACGATGCAACGTCGCATCGTGACATGAATCGTTACATCGTCATGTGATGTGTGGAATTCTGCCATGTACATCGTAAAAAATACGTTTTTATACGATGACTATCAAATTTGATGAAATAAGGATACTGGGTTCACTCCCCTTTGTTTACATTAAGATAATGCTAAGTGATGAAATAAGGGATGAAAACATAAAAAAAAACCGAAAGGTAGATAATAAAATAGTTAATTATGATTTCTTTTTCATTTATTTGCCATTAAATCTAATTAATTTCCAAAAACACCTTGGCGAAAGCCTAAAATGTCCATTTTTTTTTTATTAACATTACCTTTGAATTAAGATAATGTAACATGTAACTTGTTAATTAAAACTATTATTACCTAATAAATAAATAATATAAATAAACAATTTTTCCATTTTATCACAGAATATCGCCAGGTTACATAAGGCTTTAGAATGATAAATGGCGTGGATTTATCTGCTGCGTACAGTCCGTGTCATGCGTCACGCTGGATTGGTACGGGCTTTGATTCATACTGAATACACGTTTTCATTATTTCGAACAGGGATGTTATGGCTTCGTATCCGTATCCGAAAATATCGGATATCCGAAATAAAAATAACCGTATCCGATATAAAAGTTACGGATAAATTCGGATATGTTTCGAGACCCGTTTGTTTAGTTTTAATAAATAAAGTTTAAAATCAATTAGGTAGCAATATATAATGACTAATATGAATGGAATCGGTTACGGATATTTATTTTTAAGAAATAATATAGTTTTATGTCTATGCTACCATTTGCTATGCTATGCTAGCATGGACATAAAACCAAATTATTACCTACTTGTGTTTTACATTTAACGGATAATTCGAAATAATTATATAACCGTAAATGTATCCGAAACTGATATAATATTATTACTATGTCCGGATCCGTCTTCTGATCCGAAATTTCAAATCCATATGATATGAATTACAATTGCTGGATTGCGGATCCAGCATGTCAAAAAAAGCGCTGGATCCACCGGATTCAGGCTAATCTTACAGAGTCAGCTGGATTGAAAATGCTGCTGGATTGCAATCCCTATACATTACATCCCTGATTTCGAGTCGTGAAGGTTCCGGTTGCCGGTTCGATTTCTGGGCAAGCATCTTAATATCACGTTTTTATTTTCTATGGCTTTATGCATTACAACACATGGTATACGGGTAGGAGCTATAAGAATTTTATCTATAGAAGTTTATGTGGTAAGGCAGCTAGACAATTCACATTTAATCATTATACCTTTCAAGTAGGGTTGCCAACCGTACTATAATATTAATATTAATACTATATTGTATTCTATTTCTGGTATGTGTACTATAGACCTTGACAGCATCAGTGCATGGTGTAGAGATAACTGCATAGATATAAACCCTAAAAAATGTTCTCACATCAAATTCACGCGTAAAAGAAAAAAACACGCTTCTTCTTATTTATTGAATGGTAACCGTCTAGCTGAGGTGACAGAGATTCGCGACCTAGGCGTAACACTGGATTCCCAGCTCAAGTTTACAACCCATATTGACTGTATAATTAAAAAGGCAGCTAGAATGCTTGGATTCATAAAGAGGAATACCAAAGGGTTCATATCATATCGTACAAAAATAATTCTTTATAATGCTCTTATCCGAAGTCATTTAGAATTTTCCTCTGTGGTTTGGAATCCTCAATACTTCACACACATTCAACGCATTGAGAAAATTCAGCGCTCTTTTACAAGACACTTGGCATTTTACTCCCCGGGAATATCACACAGAGCAAACTATGACCTTCGATTTAAGTATTTCAAAATGGATTCCCTGTAAAATCGGCGCGCGCTTGCAGATGTTATATTTTTGAAAAAGCTAGTAACCGGTACATTAGACACTTGTGATCTGCTTTATAATATTCAATTAAAAATCCCGTCCCGATATCCTCGCCACGCTCAAACCAGTCTTTTCCGTTTACCACGTTGTAGAACCAATATCCTCAAATATTCTCCACTTCCACGTATATGCGCAGAATATAACAACAAAGTTAAGATTTAAATGCTAGTAAGCGACTATGATCATTCACAAAATTATCCACATTTTTCATACTCTAGAGCTGTATGAAAACTCGGCCAAAAATCTGTGTCATTAAATCCAGACAAATTTGAACAAATACTAAACTCGATAGCATAAAACCTTTGACTTTATAGCGTGAATCAATTTGGTACGAAAATGAATGCAGTGGATCAATCGAGGCTTCTAAGGATGGATCGTTACGTATCGTATCGCGCAAATTCCTAAATTTACTTTTGTGAATAAATGTTGGTGATGTTTATACGTAAGTACAGCCTCGATTACAGCAGGTACATATACTACATAGGTTATACATACGTATCGTTGCCAAATATTAATATTCTAGTATTTATTAAATGAAAACATAACATAGACTTCGCCTGTTTTTTGCACATGGCTTGTGAAGAAACAAAAATTAGACTCTAAAATATTAAAAAAAAAACGAGATCAATATCACATGAACATATTTTTATATTTTTTAATAATGATAACATGCATTCATTTAGCTTTTTTTGAAATCATCTTAAGTATAACCTAAAATTAATCAGCCTTTTTGTATGATGTATCGATAATGGTCTTTATTATTAAACTTTTTCAGCACAATCTTCAAAAATAGGAACGGTGTGCTCTCTACATCTATTTTTATGACATATATTGCCATCAGTGTTCGTTTTTTGATCCTTTTTTCAAGAACACGTGTACGTCTTCTCCTTATTGCTCTGAATAACTTTCATGTTCACTGTACTTTTCATTGTTTTCAATTTCAGAAATTTCTTCTGTGTCACTATTTTCTAAAGGAAGGCACTCTTCTATTTGTTTTTTTTTGTTTTCATTGAGACGAACAATAGAGATCTTAAAGGTGTAAATCTCAAAAAACTCTAAATTGGACTAGTAAAAATAGCATAACATTAACTGTCGCGACTGAGTAAAAAATACCCGTACACACATTTCACGTCTGTTGTGGCTAAACGGCGCACATACCCTGGCCGCTTGTTCTATATGGCGGACCATCGTACTATTCTCGGAAGGTACCTAAAAGGGCAGGGCACAAAACTAAACAGAAAAATAAATATTTAAGAACTTATGCACTATGTGGTAAATTTTACCCGGTAGCGCTTCCCGCCGGGTTAATGGCCGATCAGTGTTGCACGATTTCAAACAACATGAAAAGGAACATAAAATCAATCGAATTATAACTGTGAAATGGTGTCGAAACGGCTAAGAGCCAAAATTTCCTCAAGTGTAACACCCAGCGCGTGGTGAAATGTATAACATGTTTGTTCTACGGTGGTCTTCGAAGGACTGTTGGATGAATAAAATTATAAAAATCTGTAGGAAGATCAATCTACCCTTAAAAGCGAGGTAGTTCAAATCTATCGCTTTACTTTACACTCATAGCCTCACACTAGGTTTTTCTCCTGTGTCGTGGGTACCATGGACACACAAAGACGAATAACCAAATACCGAGGCCTAGAACAGAATCTAAACTCATCATTTAGATGTCTGTCTGGCCGGGGATCAAACCTGTAACCCATTACGTATCAGACCGGTGACAAAAAACCTTAGTAACTAACTAAAAGTAAGATGCACGTTACACGCAATACACACTGTTTTAGTGAAGATATTATTTTGTAGTTATCTACGTAATCGATAATGATATAAGTGGCGAGAATAATTATGTTATTGCTGGAGACATGGAAGGGCGTCACGTTCGGTCCATATTACACGAGGTAATCGGATTTGCGGGCCAACGACAAGGTTTACTGACATTGCCACGTTCGATAACGAACCGCGCCAGCTCACTTTCTCAACATAGTCAATTTTAGCCTTTTAGTTAGTCAATTTTAGATTTTTGGATTTTATTATAATAGAGTAGCTGGCCCGACACATTATTATCTGTCTTAACTACGAATAGAATTCGAATTGGCAAACTTTTTTTTGGCAAATCGGTCTGGCTATTTTTGCATGATGCCGTAGCGAAGAGATTACATTTTAAATACATAGATTATGATACTCAAGGAAAAATTAAATATATTAAGCTAGTTATGCACTTCAATTAATAAATTCGATTTTAAAGAATTTAAATCTAACATTGCGATCCCTGTGTCCCCATACACCAACAAAAATATATTCTTTGTTTTAACTTTTCACTTTTTTATATGATATTTCAACGCTTTATATGATTTTTTGTCAAAAGAGTTAAGTAAAAGTATTATAGTATATATAAATATATATACCCTTGGCCAAAAGTTTGAAGCATCCCTATGATATTTGAATTTCTAAAAAAGTTTTGTATTGAATGTAATGAAACAACTTGTGTTCGTTTAAAATAATCTTTATTTTAATATAAAATCAA
>DWNE01003715.1:0-16245 GCA_018249875.1 Cecropterus toxeus
GTCGTGGGTGCCATGGACACACAAAGACGAATACACAAACACCCAGACCCAGAACAGAAATCTAAACTCGTCATTCATGTTTCCGTCTGGCCGGGAATCGAACCCTCGACCCACTGCGCGTCAGACCGGTATGGTGACCGCTCGACCACGCGGGTCGTCAAAACGGGTTTACAACTAGTAACACAGTTAAAATCATTAGAACAAAAAACTCTACTGCGTAACAACGACATTTCTGTTTATAATGATATAGTTTTTGTTATAATAGCCAAGTAAGAATATTACACAGACAGGTCTATTTACTAGCTTTCATTTGATACCTATATTGTCGTAATAGTAAAAAAAATGTCCTTTCCCCCTTTTTTTACTATTTACAGGCGCCATTTTTGAAAATTATATAGCCTATGTCACAGTGTAAACTGAGACGATTCTAATTATTTGGGCTGTAGCGCGTGCCAAAGAAATGGACATACATACAAACAAACACACATACATACAAACATACATACATACGTTCAAAAATGTTACCTTCCTTCGACAAGTTGACAAAAATAATTTAAAGGTGTGATCAAGTCATTCGTAAGAGATATTCCAAACTCGCAATAAGCGGCAGACTAGACATATTTAATTGGATTTTCACCGGGGATCGTATATCGAGTCTCGTCATAGTCCGGAAAACTGACCACTCTCCGCCCTCCACCCGCAGCGTCAGCAATCGCCCGGAAATAAGACCCGTCTAGAAGGGACGAATTCGCCGCGTTCCCTACGTTACGCGCAAACTTCAGCGTGAGTAGGTACACGTCTTAAGGAAAATGGAGCGCCAAAATATTGATACAGAATTCTTATGCTCGCGTTGGCACGCTCCTTCTGTGCCCTTAGGAGCAGTTTATTAAAAACGACCACCGCTTATGTTTTCGCCCATACATTTCAATGTCCATTGGACGTGTATGTACATTGCAATAACTGGTGAAAACGTAAACATTGATCGTTTTGAGGAAACGTAATAACCTCGTACTTAGGGGACAGGACGCAACGTACGCGAGAGAGTCGTTGCGCAATCGCCCATTCTGGATGAGGTCTTTTCTATTCTTAAATTTAACAATAAGATGGGCTAGTTGATGGAAAGTAATCACCGCCTTTGAAAATATGCAATATCACAGGAATCCACAATGCTTCTCCGTATATGCCGACATAGTCACTAATGCACCTACTCTGGAATCTTCGAAACTTTACAGGCAGTCGATAGACTGTCATATTTATTAAACATGCTACAATTTTATTCCTTTATTTTATTCTCGCTAATCTATATACATATATAAAAGGCAATTCCGACTCACTGATTTATATATCAACGCATAGCCGATACTCCTGTACTTAGAACCTTGAAATTTAGTACAGGGGTTCCTTTTATGGCATAAGTGAGCGATAAGAAAGGATTTTTCGAAATTCAACCCTTAAGGGGTCTAAAAGCTTGTTTACTATATATGGGTAGATTAATTTGCCTTGCGTTTAAGTTTTTATAAAAGCGATCAAAAGTACTTTTTAAACTTTCGTATGATACATTTCAAATTCGCAATAACCGTGCCAGACATATTTAATTGGATTTTCATCAGATCGTGTATCGAGTTAGTCGTCACGCCGGGATTGACCACGGCCCGCCCTCCGCCCGCAGCGACGGTGCCACCACCCGGAAATTAGCCGCGAATCAATAATTTCCCTCGCACTGTCCGCTACATCTAATGCACTCTGATTGACTGCGATTTACTAAACTATCAGTTTTCGATTTCCTTTTGATTCGGATTTCGGAGTTTGCACTGTATTTGACGTTAAGTCGTGGCCATTTCACATCTCTAGTTCGAAACAAATATAAACTAATCTATAATAACGAATTATTATCGCTAAGAGACGTTTCTTTCAGACAATCTTATATTCCGGAGTGAAAGAAACAATATGAAGAGCTATTTAACAGCTGCAATAGATAACACCTAAAGTTAGTTCCAGATTCGGTGCTGCTCTTAAGGACTAAGTTGAAACTTGCATCTCTCACATGAAAGATGCAAGTTTCAACTTAGCAAATATATACTATAGTAATGTTACTATACTAACTAACATTACTATTGTATATAAGCATATAGCTCCAATTTACATCGTTTTATAATGCAAAGATTGATAGGTCATCTAACATAGCGTTACAGAAAAATCGAAGTCTATGATCGAAGCATAAAAATTCAATCACATTAAATTAACTGAATACTAAACTTTTTTAGTATTTAGTTCATGTTTTTGTAATAGAGTACAATTAAGTATTTATTAGAGGAAAAGAAATCAAGGAATCATATTGATAAAGTACTCACAATGTAATTTATGCAGTGTCTTCAGTTATTTTTTTTAAATATAATCAACTCTTACTGATGTGTTGTTGTTGATGTAAAAGTTATCTAAATATATATAAAACCTACAACCCGGAAACCTATCTAGCAATGAGTGTACTAATTTATTTATAAGTAGTCGTAAGAGTTTTGCCTACCTGAACCAAAATACTTGCTAATCCCGGATTTCAACCTTGGCCGCGGACCGCGATTATTTTAAGAGGATTACCGTGCAACTGTCGCAATACGACGTGTTCCGACTTTAATAAGTACCGCCGGCCGCTTTAATGAACGGTAATGATAATGGCCCTATAATTAGCTGTAGGTAGTACTTGATACAACTTTACTAGTGTAGACTAACTTGAACAGAAATGGTTTCACGAAGTTATATTTCATGATTTCATAGACCGGTTTGACACGCAGTGTGTTCCGGGTTCGATCCCCGGCTAGACAGTTATCTGAATGTTGAATTTAGATTTTTTTTGTCAGACTGAACTAGCGTTTGAGCATGTAGTCCATCTGATGGTAAGTGGTAACTACCGTCCATGGACATCTGTATGCAACTTTATGTAGAACAGGAGTTCTATCTCAGGAAGTCGATCTCAGGTGAGTTGCTACTCCCGAGGACTAGGATGTTCGCCTCAAATACAAGTGAGCCGACAATCACACCCTTCCACCGAAACTCAAGAACAGTTCCACGCTATAAATAGGTGTAGTGGTGGTACTTTCCCGGTCGAACTACACTACCACAATTACCACCTGGTGAATTGATAGTTCGTATAGACCTTATCGTGAGTGTGAAAAGCGTTATCTTAGCGTCACATTGTGTTCTCAAATAGATGGATTATGCAGGAGCCTAGTAGCTTGCCAGAAGCAAACGAAAAAAGAAATAAAGGCTAAGTGCGAGTCGGTACCAGCCACACAATTTATTTGTCTACACCAAAAAAATGTGTTTCTTTTATTCAGTTCAGGATATTTATCTTGCGCACGCCTCGTAATTAGAAGGTTTTAAATATTTGTTTCTGTGTTATTAGAGTGGATTTAGTGCAGACTATATAATGTTTGATTGCATATGAAATATAATAAATATGTAATTTGTTTTATTCGGACACCTATTACATTTTTTTAATAATAAACATTTTAGTTATATCCACCAACACTATATAGCATTTCTTGAGATGACCTTAATGGTCTATCTAAGTATGGACACAGAAAGACAGAGCCTGGACGAGATCGTGGTTTGAGTGATAAGTATTTATCATATGATTTTTTCAACCATAAAATATAATTTACACATATCCTGAGTACCTATTATTATAAGGAGGAAATCTGAGATATTATTAGTTATTGTTTATGGGTGCGTATGGGATGAAACGACCACTCAACCGATCGTCAGTATGCCTGTTAATGCATAAAACGTCAAACTGTTAACGAATCTATGCTAACGAATGCAAACTGTTCGGAATATTGCTTTATTTTTTATACTCTACAACGGTAACAATGTACAAAGTGAACACCCAACACATTCATTGTCCGTGTGACAGATATTTTATTGCCCCGTCATGATTAGGGCTATCAACATTTTTTCAACGAAATATGGTTAGTTTTTTTTCAAAATAAGCTATAACTAGTTATTAGTAACTAAAAATAAAACAAAAATTCCGACTGCTTAAAACGAATTTATAATGATACGTACTTAATTAACCGCTTATCTGATATATCTTTTTCCTCTATTTCCCATTCGCCATTTTTAAAATTGTATAGGCTATGAAACTGTGCAAACTGAGACGATTCTATTGATATGTCATCCCTCAAGCCGTTTGGGCTGTAGCGCGTGCCAATGAAATATACATACATACGCTCGAAAAACATTAAGTACTCTTCTTCTGACGCAGTCGGGTAAAAATATAGTACACATATAAAACATATAGTATTTTATGGACAAAACATAACATATAGCCAAAAATATTTGTATTTTAGTGTATCTATAGATATTTCTTATATTTTTTAAACTGACATGCTTGTTTTAAAATTATTGTAGAGACGCGTTCGTAAAATTTGGATCTGGAACTAATGGATTTATTTCATAGATTTCGGTGTCGAAAATTTTGTATTTGTGCGTTATTTGTTGAATAACATATAGTACGCAGACCCAAAATAAAGTACAATCTATACTCTGTACTTAATATTATAAAGCAGTAGAGTTTGTTTGATTGATCGCGCTAATCTCAGGAACTACTGGTTCGATCTGAAAAATTGTTTTTGTGTTAGTATAGTAAATTAATCCAGGAAGACCTTTGGCTATATAACATCACGCTATGTTTGTTTGTTTTGTAAGAGATTGATCCCTAATAAACGTAGGTGAAACTGGGTGGCACGGTTAGTACTATATATTATAGTACGGTTGACAACCCTGATGTAGGCCGTTTGCAGTGAAATCAAACAAGTTTTAAAAGTCAAGCGCGACAATATATCACAAAAACAAGATTTATTGTTCTATAAACGCTGAGCTGAACTGAAATGGGCGATGAAAATGTATTGCCCTATTAACCACGTCGCGTTAGTCGGTGATCAAAAATCGAAGATCTTTAGATAAGTTTAATGTTTTTGTGTTTTATAGTAAGTACAATAATAATCATAAAGTATTTTTTTTTATTATAATCACGCTTACCTCGGCCACGCTGATTGTCATAAATCTATTAGTATTTGAATAAAAAAACTTCAGTAATCCATTGGCTTTTCTCACTAATTAAGTAAACTATAAAAATACATTTTCGTAATCATAGAACTATAACATAAATAAGATATTTCTAATTTATTTAATTGAACTGTATTTAATAATGTTTAATCGAAGTGTAAGTCATGTTTTTGAGTCTTCGTTCTAGAAAGAATTTCGATATCAAAGATAGTTTAATAGAGTACAAATACAGTAAATTAGTTAAAGAATAAATTTCAAAACAAACTACCACACTTGAAAACGAATGTCTGTATAAACATTAATCTAAATCCCACATTTATACAACAAATGTTTCGGAATCTACTTTATTGTTCTAAAACCTTACAAAGTACCTATCGCTTAACCCGAGCTACGAATTAAACTGCATCAGCCCACAACCGCAACATCGTTCGCACGCAACGGCCGAGCTTTAATTAATAATTATTAATTATAATTGAAACAGTAACAGGATCCGGTCTCTAATTTAATAATACATTGCACCTCACAGGCACGTTTGAGGCGGGCCCTTTTCTATCGAGTTAAGGGATCGTTCTAATGGCACCAGCTCGTGCGGAAAAAAAACGGGATGGATGGAAATATTAGGGCGATATACAAAACCCTTGGTACTAGAAGTGTTGAGTATCTTTTGGGCATGTATCATACTTCTTTACGTCTAATAATTCTTAGCATATAGGTACCATCTGTGGCCGACCTCAGGTAACTGTTGTCGTCCCTAAGGTTGATTGCCAACGTTAATGGGGGCAGCAGTTACTTATCATTAGACAGGCTTGCTAGTTTGCTACTTGTAAATTATAAAATGAAGAATTTAATGCAGTGATTGAATTTTCATTTCTTATGTGGTTTCTTAAGTACGGTAATTAGGGTAAATATATAAGTGCTATTATTGCTAATATGGTGATAAAATATATAAATTTACTATTTCTCTATATTCCGTAGATAACATAGAAAAGTTTAAGTACCATAAATTCCTTATTGGGTACCTATTGGATATATACCAACTCTCTAAAATATAATTTTATTTGGTATTTAAATACTTCAATGAATCAATAAAACCAAATACATTTATGTAACTTGACCCGTCTCATACCCTTAAGTGAGAATAAAATCTTTTGAGAATTTTATTAAAAATAGCTTTTAAGGTTATATTAAGGTCTGTTTTAATTAACGTTCTATTTGGTGACCTGTAAAACTTAGTATTTCCGATTATTGCTTATTGTTGATTTCACAATAAAAAACAAGACTTTTATGTTATGTAAGCAGTACGTACCAATAAAGTAATATGGTCACACTAGCTTTAGCTACCTTAATCTTCATCACCCGCCATTACAAGTAGTTGACTCTGAAAGTATTATAATTTCTTCGCGTGCTGCAAACTATGACGACGGCTCATGAAATGTATACTGCCTCAAACAAAACCTTTTGTGGTTTCTTTATCGGCCCAATAAATGTATTAATTAACCGTAAGTAAAGTTAAATGGTTTCTTTTATCTAAATTGCAATTGATATTTTAGGCCTTTGTTCGAGGGCCTTTTTCACATAAATTTTACGTAACCGGAATCAAGAATTCAGGCTTTCTTGCTTAAACATTTACTTGAACTTGGTAAGTTTTTGTTCGTTGAATACGTCTTTGTTGTATTCAATTGGTTACTTAGTTATTTATTTTTTGGTTGGTATTCGTGTCAACCGTAACAGATGTGACGATTCAATACTTTGTTGTAAAGTACATTTACTTAATATTCCGTTTATATGCTCATATTTTTTTAAACATATTGATATATTGTATGTAACTCATAATACTAAGTTCATTTTTAAATGATGTATTAGTTAGGTGAACTGTAGTCTAAATTCCACTCAGTTTGAGAGGAGATCCGTCCCCAGCAGTAGAAAAGTAATAAGTTAATGACCTAGTGAAATAATTTTTCAAAATGTTCTAAACAAATTGGAGACTCGAATATTGTTTAAGTTAAGAAAAGGGGGATTTTGGAATTATAACGCATTGCATAATATACAAAATTTGTCTAATACGGAATGGATTTGACCCTTCCCTAGACAGAAATATCTTAATAATAATTATAAAAAAACATTAACTCATGTTACCTACTAATAAACTATACTTGGATTAATAAATAACTGTATGATAATAATATATGTACCTATTACTATACGATATTACGAGGTTATAAATAGGGAAAGTAAATGTTATATAACATCTTAAACAGTTATGTCGAGGAAAACTCTATTGTTACAAGATATTGCTTTAAAATGACAAGCAATTATGCCTTTAAATATCATGTTCCGCTAAAGTTTTACACTTTCAACATATTAGTTCCAAGCTAATAGCCGTAGCCAATTAAACTTCAAAGAATATAAAACAGAAATATGAAAGTAGTAATTTGCGATTAAACCCATTTACTTTCATAGAAGCCGAGCTTTGCAGTAGAAACGAAATACCTGCCAACCAAATTACTATTATTATTCGGCCCAATTATAAGTAGAACTCAAATAACTTCGGTCTTTTATGGTAAGAATAAAAGTTTACGCAAAATAAAATGTCGCTACTGAATCGTTGTTCGCAAAAGTAATTATCCAAGAGCCTATAATGGTCTTATCATGGGACCTATAAAAGAGAGATAATAATTCTTTGAACAATCAAACATCTGCCTTTGAAGTAGTGACAGTGATTGACCGAAATAATTATCCGTTATTGCTCTCCCATTTCTATTTATTTAACAGGTAATTGAACAATATTTCTTTGTGAAA
Organism: Cecropterus toxeus; assembly: GCA_018249875.1. Lineage (NCBI taxonomy): Eukaryota > Metazoa > Arthropoda > Insecta > Lepidoptera > Hesperiidae > Cecropterus > Cecropterus toxeus. The sequence goes on from DWNE01003715.1 coordinate 7,864, forward strand.
ATGCCTTTGTATTCGGTTTTCGCTTCGTTCATTGTCGTTGGACATCTTCAGATTTAGACAATACTAGCCTATCTCGCGGTTTTACTCGCCTTAAAATACATTTCTTTAAATTGAACTAAGTTTTGATAGAGGACATGGATTTTATAATAGTTAAACTAAATATTACTTCAAGATATGGACTCTGGAGATGTTTTTTTTTATGTTTTAAACTAAATTCCGTAGTTTTAGTTTTAATGCGAGTTTAAGTACGAGTGTAGAAAATTCTATTATACTCTAACCTATTCCTAGTCCTCTGAAGTATTTTTTTATATATTTGCGATGTATCATCACATGGAACTTACATTTTTATATGTAGTTATATTGGATTCATTCAAAAATAATATCTCTAGAATAGAAAATTCGTGCAAAACTATGATAAAATTATTTATTATTTGTAATTGTTTTTATAACAAATTATCTACATAATAATTGTGTTCTTCACCTTGCTTTGAGTATAGTTTTACGAGGACGATGTGCTATGGCATAAATTATTTCTGAGTCATCTTCAAGTATAATTTTGTATGATTAGAGTTAGAGGTTGACACCATGTTTGTAGTTTGTAGGAACATAAAATATTATATACATAATACTTAAATAAAAAATCAAACTAAGTTTCTCACAGAACAGTACTTTTTCCAATTTGCATAGGTCGCAGTTTTTGCTCTTTGTCATCAACCAATTAGTATATGAATACCATTGGGCGCGGGTTTTTGAAAAAGCGTTTTAGTCAAACCTGTATTTTTAGCAAACTGTTTCTATTTTATGTTCTGTGTGTTTTATTTATCGCCATTTTATTTAAATCAGCGACGCGAGGACTTTTTATAGTGTCACAAAGTTTTATATTTCATTCGCAGTATTGGGTACAAATTTATCGTTTTCATTTCACTCCCAAGAAAACGATACAGTTATTTTAGAGATATCATCGCAAAATTGATTATACCGTCGTTATCCTATAAGAGATTCGAGATATAAATCTAATCTCGTCTGTACTAATATTATTTCTACGACATCATAAATATTGAAGTAATATTTCTCTTACGTGTGGATTTTATTAGAGCCGACGCTGTTAATTTGCATTTAAATAGGAACAGGCTGATTTGATAAGATATTGCAAACAGGAACGTAAAATATTCTACGATCTGGTAATGTAGAGTTGGGTTATTTTTGTAAGGATTAAGCTTGTTGGGGCGTTGCTTAGGGATGGGGATTCTTCCTGGAAACGATCGGTTTTGATATCTATTCAAATGAAGTCTGTAAAATCCTGTTAAAAATAAATTATTAGGAACAACAAAACCCGACTGAAGAAAAAGAAAAGTTAAATTAAATTGAGAAGAAAAAAATAAGTACAATCTTACTATGTAATCGTGTTCAACTACAAACTGTAACAAGAGTAAGAATATTAAAGAGCTGCACGCGGTGACAAACATACATCTTTCTGTGATATTTATTTGGGCTGTAGAGCATGCCAAAGAAATCAACATACACACAAGCCTATACATACGGTCCAAAAACAATACCTTACTTCTGACGCTGTTGGGGATCGAGTACTAGAGGATCACAGAGGAATTAACGCCTGCATGCATGTATTAAAAACGACAACACTGATGGTTATAAACAACGTTATATTAATACAACATTATAGAGAGACCATTACGTCCAAACAGGTTTCTCTAATCGTTTTATAATAACTTAATAAAGCCATACTCTCTTATCTTTAAGACCCATCCACGGTGACGATGTTCACTGAGAATTTCTGTACAATTTGTACTATAACATACCTCGTGTTAGATTAAATGAGAGAAATTCAAACTCATGATAATTCATGTTTACAAGAAATAAAAAAATAGCCATCATGGGACGCCTGACAGACGTCAAACATCGTGTTCGTGCAAGTAATATGTATAAAGACAAAATTGCGATAGGAACTTAATCGCATTATGAAAATAACGCCGTCTCAGAACTGTACCTCGCACTAACTCAAATTAACGCCGCAATCCGCTCAGTTCTATTCGATACTTAATATTTCCGCCAATGTTTAACAGATGGCGCAAAAATATATAAATCTTGAGGCATCGTCAGTTCAAATAACAGGTTTACCTGCGCCTATAGATGTTTCACATCAAAAATCAATGAAAATGTCCTTATAATCCTTCTACTTATGGATAGCATAGCGCTAGGGAACTATTTTATCAAGCAAAACGTTTATTTTTAGAGAGACTTACTAGTACTAGTGATAGGTAAGCTGTTAGTTCGAAACATGTACCAATCAGCGTCCCGAACCATACGATAATTTTATAGTACGATGTACGATAGTACAATATAATCGTACGATAATTTTACATTGTTAAAAGTGAACTGCTTAAAAAATGGTATTGAGATAACATTTTGTGTAATTCATGATATACTTATTCAGAGTTGACGTTTTTTCTTTGGTCGGAACATGAGAAGACCGTGAAAAGTTTTGTACTTAACGAAGCAAAAAAAAAACGTCGTCAAAAAGTTAGAGGTACCAATATAGTGTTGTTATTGTACTTGTACGATAATTTGATGCAAAATACGATAATTTTACGGCTGACATACGATAATTGCCTGGCTACAGGTTAGGAACACTATTACCAAAGCGTATGACGATCAAATGTTAGTCCTAGGACAGTATAGCAATCGAATTGTGTAAAGCCGATCAGAGCCAAGCGAATGCAATAGTGAACAATGTTTTCACAGTTGCGTAAGCGTTTCACAGTATAGCAATTCCGGGATAAGCAAACTACAAGACAAGCAGTTGACATTCGTTCCTGTAACTTGGCAGCTAATTACTCTACACTTTCACTGTGGATATCAGACTTGGTTGTTTATTGTGTAACTTCAATGTTTGTTTCGTACGTAAATCTATCTGTATTGTAATAAATTGGTACTCAGTCACAGATTTGAGTAAGATTTATTGATCCTAATAGAGTAATAGTAAAATCAAGTGCAGGAACATAGGCAACGACGATTATTATGTAGAAGGGCGCGGTAAGGAAGATAATTATGCTTATCTGAGGCGTTTTAACTTAGTCCTTAGGGATAGTTACACATACTGATGTGTAACTATCCCTAAGGATTTTATAATATAAGGTTGGCTACTGAGCCAACCTTATATTATAAAATTGAAATGTTTTTATGTTTTATATACATAAAGACATTTCATACCTATATAGACATATGGGCCTACCCATACTATGGGTCTACGGGAGCACATACTAATTGTCAGTTACAATATTTTTTTCACTACCAGAATACGACCTCTTCTGAGATGATCCGGCAAGAATCTTAGTGGATTTGTCTTTTTTCTACTTATCTGGGGTTGATTATACATGTCCATGGGGGCAGTGGTCATTTACGATGAGATGGACTGCATGCTCGTTTGCTACTTCTAAATAAAAAGTGTACGAACACATGCTTCCTCATATTATCAAGACAATCTCTATCCGTTCCACCTTATTCACTACACAAGATATAAAATTAAAAGCCCATTCGATCCAACCGCAGTATCCTAAATGTCAACTTCTGACGTGGAACAAGACGTTAGTTTGTTTCTAATTAAGTATTTATTTCCTGTACAGAAGTGGCGAGATTCGATCTAAACTGGTGTCTCGGGGATCACTGCGATGTCCTGGGGATCACTATCTTTATTACTAATGAAGGTTATTTAGAAACCCCGCATTAAGTTGTACCGCGGATAGTTGGTATCTGGAGATTGCCGTCCGATCTATATCTAACGACGGAGCGGTTAGTGTACAATGTTTGCAGTGATATCGATATATTCTGTAAGATATCTTAGCATGGTTAATATATAGGGACCAGTTCGGTTCTAAGATATCTAAGCATGGTTAATAAAGCTATTCGCTTGCTTGCCTCGGTACTTATAATGTAAATGGCAAAATATTTTCAATTGATTTAAACATTTTTCAGAATTAACTTACCTATATTGTGTAGACTATAATACAACATTTAATCCTTGTTAAAAATCTTACACATGTAAGATTTTTAACAAGTATTTGTGTATAGTATGCAAGTATCTATGTGTAAGGTTTAATATAAAAGAAAAGCATTTCTTAGTGGGTGCTAACATCATAAAATATGTTCGTTATCGTATATTCTGTATAAGTTGTTAATGCCGCCCATGGAGATCTGTAAACAACTTCATATAGAACAGTGATTTTATCTGAAGTCGACCACAGATGCGTTGCTACTCCCTAGGACTGAGATGGTCGCTTCATATAAAAGTGAGCAGGCAACCACACCCTTCCACCGAAACGCAAGAACTGCTTCACGCTAGAAAAACGTGTTGCGGTGGTCCTTCCCCGCTCGAACTACATTGGTTCTACCATTTGGCGAATTGGTTCTACCACCTGGTTGAGAATCGGCTTCTCAATCTTGGTTCGTATAATAGGCGCGCACTACTTTTCTAAAATGAAGTGCGAATTAGAAATTAATTATTACTGCTTTACGATGAAGGAAAACGTGAGGAAACTTGTACACCAGAGAATTCTCAAGAAAGTTTTGAAAGGTGTGTGAAGTCTTCCAATTCGCACTTGGTCAGTGCGGTGGACTATGGCCTAAAACTCTCTCATTCTGAGAGAAAACCCGTGCCCAGCAGTGAGACAATAATGGGTTGAACGAACCACACGGTAACCAATCAATTTGTATGATGGGAGCCATATTCAAATTAACATTGTACATGGAATTACTATTGAATGTTCATTAAAATTCACAAATTAAATATTCCTAAGAGAATGCCCTTACATGTTCGCTAGTTGTTTAGCTCAAACTAATGAACTAAGAGAATATATATTCAGGCTTTTCAAAATCAACCATTCTAACGTTGCCCTTGAAGTTTAGCTTCCGCAAAATACGCCCAAGGGAGTCATGACTGGTAAGCACGCAAAATTAATATCTATCCCTACTAATTTTATAAATGTAAGTTTGTTTGTTACGCTTCTATGCCGAAACTACAGAAGCGAATATGATGAAACCTTGTACACATATTCTTAGAGATATTAGAAAAAACATAGGATAATATAAATATTTTTATTATAAAAAAAAAAAATTGGCAAAATAATTGGTTGTCAAGAAGTTTGAAAATTTAAAGCTTTAAAATTTATATCTTATTGACTATCTTATTGCGTCAGCTGTTTGATTTTTTTGTATATTTCATGTAATATTGTTCTGTCACCTGTACGCAATACTAAAACTACTTAAATTTTTGAGGGTAGGTACAATCTAATGTTTTAGTGATTACCTGCTATTCAACGGAAACAAGGCCGCGGGTCAAAACTAGTCTTACTAATATTATAAAGGCGAACGTTTGTCAGGATAAATGGTTACTTTTTCGAGCATAAACCACTGGTAGGATTTGAATAGAATTTTGCATGTCAGTGTGCAAAATTCTTACGTTTATGGCGTGTTATGAAATGTGTTTTTTATCGATATTAATAATGGCATAAAATGTTTAAAATATTCACAGAATATTTAGTTATACATTCACTTTAAAAATAAATAATAAATTTTAATAAATAATTAGGGGCTCCCATACAAGAAACGTGTTTTTTTTGCGTTTTTATTATTACATGTATGGATTATGTTGAAGGACCAAACCCTCACTATAAGTATGGGTTCGCTACTCGTAAATCTATTGAAGTGTCAATATTGATTTAACCAACGTAAAAGCCGTTAATATAGGATTGATAAAACCTTCGGATTCCGAGGTCTGTCTCTGATAATATGTCACGCTGGTTCTTTAAAAATGGGTTCTCTTAAATTAAATTAAGTTGAAATTTGATGTAACGTAAGCCTTTAATGTTCTTATTTCGAATAGTAAGGTATAATTATATTATCTGCATTTTTTTCATCCACTATTTCTTTTAAGATTTAAATTTAAAGTATAATTCAAAAGAAAATGTTTCTCACATTACTTAGATTCAAATATCTTTCGTGGTTCGAGTCTGGAGGTACCATCGCCACCTATTGTTCCGGAAGTTTTTTAAAGATATATTTTTTTTTTATTTTTTTAATGTATAACATATCATTAGAATCGTCTCAGTTTGCAATGTGACATAACTGATATAAAATTTTAAAATGGCGCCTAAAATAGGGCAAAATGGGGGAGTGTGACGACTTTTTTTAATATCTCAAGATCATGGACCGTAGCAAATAAAATCTGTTAATTCTAAATATATTATTAATATATAACGTTAAATGAAATAAATAATACATTATGAACAAAAACATCGTTTTAATCAGTCGGGTTTTTATCTAATTTTTTTTTTTTTATCTTTTCAACAATATTACTAGTGATAGCAGTGTTAATTTATGTTGAAAAAAAATATCTAAACTCCATTCAAGTTGCTTTGCCATCTCTGGGTACAATGATGGTCGCCTCGAATCTTCCGGTATCCACATTCATTCTATGACATGCATAGCTTCACGCAAGAAATAGGTGTGATTGTACATCTTCGGTTATATACCATTACCCATATTACCTATACTACTTACCATACTTTAGAGTTCTACAACATTGCTTATTATTTCAATGCGCGGCAAATCACCTACCATGATGTATACTTGTTTACTGGTTCAATTTCAAAAAACCTAAGTTAATTTTCAGCGTCGTAAACAATCTTTAGTAGGTACCTGAAAATAATTAAGGCCCTAATTGTTCAGGTTGAAAGGTGCACAAAAATGTAATCTGCACTTCCTGAAACCTAATGATGTTTTGGTGGTAGAGGCAATTTATTTCCGGTAAACAATTTTCAGGCACCAATAATCTGGTAATTTGAGTGGATGTTTTAACGAGCGAACGTTTTGAAGGGGATTGTTTTTCTTGTTGATATTATATTTGAGTGAAATATAATGGTCATGTTGGATGTATGGATAGGGAGGCCACGTCAATTTGTGTGAAGCAGTTCTTGCGTTTCAGTGGAAGGAGGTGGTTGGAGGCTCACTTATGTATGAGGCGTCTCAGTCTTCCGGAGTAGCAATGCATCTGTGATAAACTTCATATGTTCTATATGAAGTTGATTACAAATGTCCATGAGCGCCAGTAACCACTTACAATAAGGTGGGCTGCTTGCTCGTTTGTTACTTCATATTTATAAAAAAGGCGACCATCTTAGTCCTCGAGAGTAGCAAAGCCGTACATTGACTCCAGACTGAACTTTTGTTCTACATGAAGTCGCTTATGGATGTTCGTTTAAGATTGTAAGTACATATCACTAATTGAATTGCGTGTTCATTTACAAAACATTTATTTATATGACTAGGACTGTAATAAAAAGTTCTTATAGCAGTGAATACAAAATCTGCTTTATTATGATAACTACATGCGAAATTCAAACAAGTTGCGAATCCATCCCAGGAGTCTAGGATTCAAAACCCAGGCACCTCTGATTTTGGTACATATGAAATAACATTTACGCAAACTGGAACTGGAAAATCCCACTGAGATTTCGAGTAAAACTTTTTTATCCATCAGGGTACATTTTTAAAACGAAAAATTCTCCGAAGAAATTGGACGATCTTATTGAATTTGAGTATAATACTCCAATCAACGCTGAGAACTCAGGCAGATAATTAGCATAAGTTAATTTACCACAAGAACAGGCGAAAAATTCTCAGAAAATTTCCTGCGATACAATGACTTTAACCATTACTTTAGGTATCTGCATTGGTTAGTTGAATAGCATATTGATAGAGTTTGAAACTCGGCCTCTCAATCGGGAGGCCTAGGTTCGAATCCCAGACACGCACTGATTTTATATAGTACTAGCTGTGTCACGCAGTTTCACCCGCATTTATTACGGAACAATCTATTAAAAAACAAACAAACATAGCGTGATGTTATATAACCAAAGCCTTCCACAATAAATTTACTATTCAATACAAAAATAATTATTCAATTAGGAGTAGTTCCTGCGATTAGCGCGTTCAACCAAACAAACTACTGCTTAATAATATTAGCATAGATGTGCGAATTGGAAGTTAATGTCACTTGCTTATGAAGAAAAACATAGTTAAGAAACTTGCATACCTAAGAGTTCTTAAAGTTTAAGGGTGTGTAAAGTCTATCAATTCGCACATGACCTGCGCGGTAGGCTATAACTTAACGGACTATGTACTACGATCTGATAGGACCGGCGAATTTGGCGAAACTCGTGGCGGAGCGGTTACCATACTAGTCTGACACGCAGTAGGTTCTGGATTCGATCCCCGGCGAGACAGGCATCTGAGTGATATATTTAGATTTCTGTTCTGGGTCTGGGTGTTTGTGTATTCGTCGTTGTATGTATCCATGGCACCCACGAC
>DWNE01003716.1:0-16243 GCA_018249875.1 Cecropterus toxeus
AAAATACTATGACAATGACGCCGTTCGGAAACACGAACCTACGCTACACATATACATTATGAAAAAAAACTTTTGACGTTGTCGGGTTTCTCATAATGATAACCTCGCTTTTTTATTCATAATTTAATTTTACGCTTACATCGGTTTCTTTAAAACAGTCAAGTAAAACTATTATAATATATAAATTTTCAGATTGATCTATTAACAAGCCTTCAATTGATACCCACATTGTCATAATAGTAGACCCTACCCCCTTCTTCCTTCATTTCCAGGCACCTTTTCTAAAAATTATAAAGCCTATGTCACCCAGTAAACTGAGACGATTCTAATGATATTTCACACGTCACAATCCTTCAAGCCGTTTGGACTGTAACGCGTGCCAAAGAAATGGATATACTTACAAACATACATACATACGCTCGAAAAACCTTCCGACGGCGGCTAATAATGCTATCATGTTTACGATTAACGTTATAGCAACTACTAATACGTTATCCATCTAAACCTTACTAGAATATACCGTCAATTTAACTCACTAGATAGTTCATCTTAGAAAATCTAATAAATTATAAGATTTAATAACATTTGAAGTCTGCGAACTAGCGATCGATAATAATTATCACGAGCCGAGACTCCAATAGAAATTTCCATAAGATTGATTAGTTCCCCAGGCTCAAGACATCATTCTAGATTTCTGTAGTTAATTTGAAATAACATTGTATCTGGGTAATGTCTACAGCTCAATTAAGCTCGGAACATAACAACAATTTAAATAGTAAACATACATCGTTAGAAATAGACTTTATTGATTTTTTTATAACTTGTTAGTAATAAACGAACCCCGTTCGTTACTTCTGCAGTGCAGATGGTAAGTGATCATTGTATTCATGAACATCTTTCTCTGATAAGAGAAATCATACCAGAGTGGTCGCAGACGTGTCCCACCCCTGAGGACTAAGTTTTTACAAAATTGTAGCAGCATACGAGCATGATGGTATGTGGTTACTGCCGCCCATTGACACGTGTAAGCAACTTCATATAGAACAGGGGTTTCTATCTGAAGTCAATCAGGTGCGTTGCTACTCCCGAGGACAGAGACGAGCACCTCATATGTAAGTGAGCCGACAACCAAACCTTCCCACCGTATCGCAGGAACTGCTTCACGCTAGAAATAGGTGTGGCGGTGGTACTTCTCCGGTTGAACTATTCTACTTGTACTACCTTCTAAATTAACCATCTTCCAAATTGCAGCGGACCTTTCAAGCAGTACACTACAGTGCTTATACTGCTGTTGAAATAATAAGTGTGGCGGAGCTGCTTTACTGGAACAGTTGAATTGTATGTTATAGTACTAATATTTTGAGGTAAGTTCGTGTTAAAATGGTACGCTCTCGTATCTTCTGTCTTTTTATGTATGTCTCATATACAAGCACGTCTCTTTAGATTACTCGCTGGCCACGAGTCACAGTTTGTAAAGGCTTTCAGCACTCATGAATGCTGTTTCAGTCAGAGATTTCGGGTGCATTCTCAAACTTGTAATTAGCATTTTGAAGTACAGTTGTCATGTTCAACATAAGGAATAACGAGGATGATTCTAGTCTAAGCTCGTCATAACAACTTTACTTCAGACATCCTACCAAATACGGTGTGTATTTGGTAAGATGTCTGAAGTAATCGAAACTTTTTTTTTATTCGTGCGTATTGAATCAAGATTCATTTTACATTACAGTTTTACTGTTTAGTGAATTTATAAGTACTGTATTGTCTTTTACCCATTGGCAGTGTTGATTTTCAGAAGAGGTTGATTAGAGAATTGTTTACATTACGCTTTGATACGGTATAAAGTTTCGAATTCGAATTTTTGTTATTATTATCATTAAACCAAATTTCTAATATTCCTGCTAAACCTCTTGTGCATTTTACGATACTTATGCATTTGTAAACTTAACTATATTTAGTTGCTACCTTTTTTACGTCATACACCTGGACACAGGTCTTTCTCCTTACCCAATACGAATATGTATAATTTAACCCAATAAGAATTCGTAAGAGGGAAGCCGGTTAGTGTCTTAACGTCCAATGTTTAATATACATATAGATGCGAGCATGGGACCTACCAATAGTTGCCATCCATCCATATCCCTCGCTAACTTTAAAAGTTGCGTAAGATACAAGCCAAGGGGCTATGGACATATATACTATAAATTACCACTTAACCATATTTCGTATGATTAAGTGGTAAGCTATAATATAAAACCATAAACTTCAGTCTCAAGTTGCAACAACCACGTGCACTAAGTAGGTAATATATTTCACGAACACAATTCCGTAGAACACATAATTAGCCTCTTATGACAGCGGCAGAGCCGAGCTCTTTACACCACTCACGGTGAAATGCTCTACATTCAGAGATCATTATTATTCCGGTTTGTTTTAAATATCGTATTTATATTTATTTTTGTATATACAATAAAATATATGTGTATGTACGTAACATATAATTTGTTTTACCACTAAATGAACACAACATGCGTAAAGCTCGAAAATAAATTTAAGTTTAAAAGCATAAAATTGTATTAAGTGCTTTTTTACACGTTATCCACAAAATGATGCATTCAAAATTAAAAATGTATTTTTATTGGGATTAAGTCTATAGCCATAATTTGTACAGAAAATTATTTTTAACTAACTTCTAAAAAAGAAGGAGGTTCCCAATTCGACTGTATATTTAATATACGTTGAAAACTGAAGAAGTACTGCAAAATAATTATAAGTTGAAAATAGGTACAGAGAACGAAACTGCAGGCAACAAATAGTTATATACATTTGAAACATAATTCCGCAGAACTCTTAATTAGCCCATCATGATATCTCATCCACTCTCACTACTCGCAGTGTGCGCATTCAGACATTATTATTCATAGTTCATAAGTACTCACATAATATAACGTCATGTCATTCATAAGATATTTTTGTTTAGCCTTATTACAATTTTAACTGTCATGAATCGATTCAAATGTATAATAAATTAAAGTACTGTTTGAATAATTATATTTGTTTGTCTGACTAAGATATTCTCATTGCTGAATGTGTTGTAGGAGCTCATGAAAATTTATAAAGAAAACTAAAGAGTGTTACATATGATAATTTTAACTGTAAAATTGTTTTGAATTGCCGCAAAACTAAAAAACCTAAACAGATACGTGTGAGCGAAACAACCGGCAAAAACTTTTTCGTAATAATGCATTATTTACTTATTTAAACATTTCTAAACTTGAATATAAAGCATGTAAAATACACTAAAGTAAAACAATATCCGCCACGAAATGCCTGGCAGATGTGAAACATCATGTTCGTACAAATAATATGCATAAAAGATACGATTGCGTCAGGAACTTAATATATAGCACCATGAAAAAAACGCCATCTATGAACAGCACGCGGTACTAACACACTAACACCGCAGCCCGCTTACTTTTGTTCGATACTTAATAGATTCCAAAATGTATTTATTGACGCTAAAATCAATAAAGGCACGCCACGCAACGCCATGCTACGCCACGCCACGCTAATAATCAGGTTTATCTGCGCCTATAGATGTTTCAAATCAAAATGGTCCTTTAGAAACATTTTCCCAATTCCCTACATAATAGGAGCGCACGTAAAAGAAATTACATGCGATGGTTCCTTTACAGCCAAATTTTGGAGACTCGTTTTACTGCTTTCGATTTTACTACTCGTGTAGTAAATGTGACTGCTCAAGCAAATTCTAGTAATTTAGCACATTTATTGGCCGCCTCAGATAAAGTACGTTTCATCTATCCATAGTATATGACTGTATATTTGATCAAAAACTATATTTTTAGCTGAACAAGCTTATAGAAAAAGCAAACTTGCAGCTGTTTTCTATATATGTAATCTATATACCTAACTTTATTTTTAATAACAAATAGTATGCTAGACCACGCAGTTCAACGGATATAGGTTTTTTCAGATTAAGTAGCAAACAAGCATATACAAGTGCTCATTGCCGCCCATTGATATCTGTAAGGTACTTCATATAGAACAGGGGTTTTATTTGAAGCTGATCACAGCTGCGTTGCTACTGAGATGGTCGCCACATATATAATAATAGGTAGAAAATAACTATTATAAATTGATGACGTCCATTTAGCTTCCGATTTCATTAATCTTTGAAAAGATCATGATGAACTCAAAGCTAGTTTAATTTTTTTATAATTTAATTCGTAAAATTCGAGATATACGACGCCTAAGACCAAACTGCAGACCTCCAGCCAGATGGCCTGAGATTCACTAATTATAACACGATTGTACTGTATGTACAGTACGATATTGGTGATCGAAAAAGCTCGTAAATCAAAGTAAATCAAATGCCCATCCAGAACCTGGATCCTTAGAACAGTAGACCAACATTCATACTACCGACCTACCATACATGTAGTGCGCAGTACGAATAGTTTATATTTACTACTAGCTACGGGCTTGGTGCAGAAAAAGACGATTTAGTAGACTTTATAGCCCAGCAACGGGGAATAAAACCCGTTTTATTGGTTCCCGTTTTACTGCCCCCGTAATAGGAGAGTTTGGGGAACTACGGTCTCAATTGGACCTTAACTTTCGCTGTTCCCACTTGACACCTTTTCTATATACAATGGTTTAATTTACTTTTTATTGCTACATTTCCTTTGTAATTTAAAAACCATTCGGAATTAGTACAGACAAGGAAAATTAGGTGTTGGGTGGACTTTTACGGAAATTTACTTATGTAATTACAATGTTCAAAAGGCAATGTAATTAATTGCTCTGCGTCTTTTTTCTTGTTACTGAACTCAGATAACTTTTTAAATTGAGAATAACTTTTTATTTAATATATAATGAATACGCTGAATTATATATTACGGATTCATCTAAGTTTATGTTTTGAGAATTTCAAAATGTAGTAAACATTTCAAATTCTCAATTTTTCACGGTATGAACGTTTGACGTCTTTATGCTCTTTTAATATTAGCAGGTAGGGTTTAAATCTTACAAAATCTTTTTGAATTGCGGTTCGGATCAGATACGGATACCATGTCACAATATTCCTCTAAAATAATTTAACATCCGAAAGTGTTTAATGTCATTTATTATTACGTTGTAAATGCTTGACTTAGTATTAAACCGCACTAAACATATCAAACTACTCTCGCCGTTTCGCCTGACATGGGAGAATAAAGCTCGTTTTATTGGTATACGTTTTATTGTCCTTGTTATAGGCGAATTTGGTGGACTAAGGGACGGGTCGCAAATAGTGGAGTTAATGCCGCAACCGCTTCACATTGGCTCCCGCGCATATTGTTAACTCGCGTCTAGTAATTTTTTATGATATTTGTCTGCTGTGTGGTATTGGCAGTAAATAGTACCACAAACACCGTGTAGGTCGTAGAGGGCGACTGAAGAAAACTAGTTAAAAACATTAAAACATCGTTAAAAACATTAAAACAAAAAACCCGACTGCCTAAAACGAAATTTTACGCTTATATGAGTTTTTGTCAAAATATTCGAATAAAAGTATTCAATACATACATTTTAAGATTGGTCTATTTACTAGCTTTCATTTGAACCCCATATTGTCGTAATAGTAAAAAAAATCGTCGCACCCCCTTTTTCCTCTATTTCCAGGCGCCATTTTTATAAAATTATATAGCATATACATACTATGCAAACTCAGACTATTCCAATGATACGTCATACGTCACACGCTCTTTGGGCTGTAGCGCGTGCCAAAAAGAAATGGACATACATACAAACAAACATACATACGCTCGAAAAAGATCACCCTCCTTCTGACGCAGTCGGAAAAATCTGCAAGGTAGGAAACGGTGTCTTTCTATTTAACATCAAAACCCACTGCGGTCATCAATACGGATGGCAGGGAAGGTGACTATCGACACAAGCCCCTGTTGTGTGAGACCCATGTTCGTATTGAATCTAGGTTAATAGACAATTTATTCTTGCTATGAAAATAGCAATCATTCCCGTTCATACGATATTAAAAGGTTTTTTTATGCAGAAATCTATAGCCAACGATGTAGCCTTGTCGAAATGTTAATGAATCGGCTAAGAAAAAAATGTTTTAACTAAAGTGCTTCTCAAAAAGTAGCTCTAAATTTAGTGAAAAGAATTTATATTAGGGAGCAGAGTTAGTAAAGTGACTGATTAGGATTTAGGGGAGAAAACGTCCATTGTTGGTTTACCTACTACTTAGAGTTTTCTTATGGACTTAATTATTACTATTTTCTCTTTAAAACTTGAAAGAAAGTATATCTGACCCCGTCTTAAAGCAAGTTTTATGTGATTTTCATTTTATTAAGAAAGCTCTATTCAGGTAAGCTTTCTCTGGGTGCTAGGTTTCCGAACTTCCTGAATATTTATATAAGTTCTTAAACTTCTCAAGATTTTGAACTAAATATCTTTAAAAACTAAAACTTACCATAATATACAAATGCAATAGTATACCAATAATAAACAACGAAACATTTGCACGTGAATGTGGCAATCCTAAAGGTGGAGAATAAGCGTAATGTCTGCTTAACAATAGCAGTATTGAGTACACCGCTGTGTTCTAGTTTGTAGGGTTTGGTAAATAAATTATATAAATCCGAGGCATATCAACGTAGTCCTTAAAAGTAGTCACGCATCAGTGGTCAACTTCAGATAAGACTTATGAGGAAGTTCATAAGCGGCAATGGCCATCAACCATCAGAAAGACTATATGCTTAACAAATAAAAAAAACACATGTTAATTATACACCAAAAAGACATGGCGAAAGTACAAATACAGTGTACCACATACAAATTGTGTGACAAATACAAATATTGAATACAAATATTGTGTGACAAGTACAAATTGCGTAAATTAAAAAGAATGCATATATTTATTATTGAAGACGCAAATAATCTATGACACCGTTTACACGGATAAAGTCGGCATTAAGAGTGGTATTATCCTTTCATATAAATAACTTTGGGGTAGAGAACATAAATACAAACTAACAGAAAAGATGCTAATACAAGGAAAAATGAAATTAAAATAACTAAAAATATAAGTCCCAAAAATCCTTAATCCCACAAAATCCTATTAAAGTTAATCTGATATCAGTATTGCTCTTAATCTTCAATTGATAGTACAAAATCAATATTGTGATGTATTACATGATATTACACTTACGTATACTAAAAATAGTTATTAGTTTCATAATATTTGAGTTAAAAGTTTGAGATAAAAGACACAAAACCTTATCAAACTTAAAATATATTTCTAAAAGATAGTTAAAACTCTATTAAGAAAGCTATCTTAGCGTGATTTTTTTTCTCAATAAAAGTTAGAAGTTTGAAAGGAATACCAATGAAGCAATGACCTACAGTTTGGGGCAAAAGGGTAGCTTTTACAAACTTTAACATTAAGCTTGACGAATAGACTTAATAAGGGCAATCATTTAAATGTTGGTAAAATCAATCTTTCTACAAAGATTTTCTCGAGTATTTAAAATGTTACTTAAAATAATTTGTGAAGAATTATTAATTGATGAATGGATATTTTATGTATTATATTAATTATATATATACACTACACTTAAACCAAAGGACAAATATCAATCAATCAAATCAAATCTCTTTATTTGTGAATGTAGGTGTTATCATAATAGTTACATAAAGTGCGCTATATTCGACCCTTTGGGTATACAAATAACATGACTTATACAATAACTTTAGCAATTTTTATTTGAGGTTACTCCTAAAGCTTTACTGTTTTTAGGTATACGTTGGTATTTGGTAATTAAACTTAGCATGTTGTGGACAGGATCCTCGTATTCTCTTTCTATAGTAATAAATCTTTTGAATTAAATTTATTACACTTCTCTAGGCATGACATAAAATGGCTACTTTTTTCTTATAAAAAGTAGAAAATGTACTATGTATTGTGTATGTACTAAACCAACATAAATTATTTTTCACTTTTTTATGGTATAGAAATCGGTTTTTATTTTTTGTTATAAAATATAGAAGTACCTAATGAGTGTAAAGCAAATCTGGTGGAAATTCGCCGCTCATGGTCACCTGTAACTTACTTCATAAAGAACAGATGGGATTATAAATGCATTCCCAGTTCTTAGGACTAAGACAGCTTCGTTATTATGACGCAAGAACTACATGTGGTAGTAGTGGTTCTCACAATTAAATCTGTACTAGTTCTTCCACCTTAAACCTTACATTAACTTCACAAGAAGAGCTTTCTATTGGGATTTGAGTAAGGTCTTTCTTATTTTAAAATATTTACAATTCTTGCATGAACTTACAAGTAGTTGATGTTCGTAGAAACTTTTGAAACAGACAACTCTTATATTTCTTCAAAAATATTTCACCAAGTAGCTTCTATAACAATGTAAAATTTGTATGTATTTTTAACTAGTTGAATATTTTAGTAGCCTAGACTCATCGGTAAAGTTTTCTTCACAGTCTCAAGACAACTACTCCGAGCTATGTAAGTAGGGTTGCCACCTGTATTTATTTTATAGTATTGTACAATATTTAGGATTATTAAGTAACAATTAAGTAAGTATCGTAAATAAGTACGCGAAAATACTTTATTTCGCAAGAGCTGGGGTATAAAAAGTATGGTCGTAAGCATTTGTGGGTCAAAGTAACATTCAATTATTACAACATTTCTCTAGTCACCTCACCACTACTCGCTAAGAGTAGTAAATTTAGATTTAGTGATCTTTTTTTTGTCCAATAAATTTAGGAGACCTAAGTGTCAAAGATTATTTCTCATTTCATGTCTAGATTTCTCCGTTTTTTTTCGCTACCCACCAAAAAGATGGCAGCCCTTTAAGGTGGTGTAAATTTAGTTAAGTTTTCTTCAAGGTACAATTATCAGATTCTCCATTTAAATTTAAAGTTATCCACACTTTTTCAGTTAGTAACCTTCCATAGATAAATGATAAAAACTACACGCATTTTCAGGTAAAAAAGTTTTATCAATTGTTATTCTTATTATCAACTGGAGTACTTTACGAATCTATTACCTATGTACCTTATAATGGTCTCTAAAATCCATGCATAAAATCGAATATGTGAGGTAATTGCAAAATGTCATTTTACGAAAAGTCATAAAATGACACAACATAAAATCAGTTCAAGTACAGATACAACCCTTAATGATCCTATTCCAAAGACACCACCGCCATAGCTACGCCTATATATATTTTATATGGTATTATTTGGCAGAAATGCCAAAAAAATATAAAATATACTATATAAAATACACATTATACTGTTCATCGCTCTGTTCTGATATGCATTTTGTGGTACGGGAGACATGTTTATCCGTGATTTTAGGACGTAGTCTTCGCAGGAAGAAACACATTAGTGGTAAGATTCTGATCTTATATGAGGTTCTGTACAAATCATAATAGACGGTAGTTGCCCCTTACTGAGGTGCAATGCTTATTTGCTATTTTTATATCACAAAAAAGCCATCACGGGATGCCTGGCAGATGTAAAACATCGTGCTCGTGCAAGTAATATGCATAAAAGACTGCGGAACTAAATATGTAACATAATGCAAATAACGCCATCTCTGAACAGTACTCCGCAGTAAGTCGCACTAACACCGCAGTCCGCTTAGTTTTGTACGATACTTAATAGTTCAGACAGTGAATAATAGATGGCGCAAAAAACAATAAATAAGCATCGCCTCGCCAATCGATCAGACTTACTGGCGCCTATAGATGTTTCACATCAAAAAGCCAAATAAAATAACTACATATAAACATCGTACTCACATATATACGCTGTAAAACGTAGGAACGTAGGAATAAACAACATAATAACGTTCCCATTCTTTTAACTCATGTTATGTTAAATCTACATACTTACAAAATGGTTGTAGCTGTTTAACAAAAAGAACCTTGTAATATTCGCTGCATTGCACAACGTAATTGAAATTTATTGATATCAAAAAAAAAAGAAATTGCATTACATTGCATTGCATTGATATGATACTAGCGCCACCAGGTGCCAACTTTAGGAATCTTGCTAATTAAATATTTTTGTTTAATCTATGATTTTTGTAGTTCCATAGATTGTCTTTTGTCTATGTACTTTTCTGTTCCAATTTGGATGTAAGAATTAAACGCCGGCTATAACGAATTCCTTTTTTTATTTATTCATAATAATAGTAATTATGAACGACTGTTAGTAAGTAACCACGACAGAAAGAACAATTAAAACTTACGGCTGAAAATTCAGTTAAAACTCCCGCTGGTAATAATAATTGCTGTTGGAGACTCTTCAAGCAAACTCGTTAAAATCTAGTGCACTTCTCAGTTGCGACTGCGAGGAAGATCGTAAACGTGTAACTCACAATCGAAGATTATATAAACACTTGATTTACTCATAAATTAAGAGTATATGATTTAACAGATACAGAGCAGTAACAAGAAATTATTTGTTGCAAATATTAACCAAATTTATTCGAAGAAAAAGAAGTATCCATGGAGATTTTATTTTAACAATAATATTAAGGTTTCTTTGAATTTTTTGTGCAGACTTGTTATAAATAAGTAAATGAATGAGTATATAAGTTGATGTAAATGATGTCTAAACACCGTTAATCAGCTCGTAAGACTCAATTTGATTATGTAAAATGTGAAATTCCTCATATAGCAAACTTATTTACATATTAGTAATTCGTATATAATTATAATCAAAACGAATGACCCAGTTAAAATTCTAATTCGGTGCCAAAGTAATGTATAGTCGTATTATCGTTACATGTTAAATTAAATTAAAGTAACCGAACAGTATTTTCTGTGTGAGAGAATTACAAACACGTAAGGTACATTTTTAAGTTCCTAAATTTTGGAAATAAATGAATGATTCACTAGCATTCCACTGTTCCAGCTGCTACCAGTAATGACTGCAAAAGGTAAAAAAAGATTAGAAAAGTGAACCCCAATGCCGATGCGAGCCATCAAGCAAGTCAAAAGTCGACAAAGGACATTGCAGTCAAAAGTACCCACTCGAATGAAATCTCTTTGTTCCGACGACTGCTCAGCTTCGGTTGGTCTTTTTATTGTACTTAGGGTTCCGTATCCAAACGGGAAAAAGACCCTATTACTGAACCTCTGCCGTCTGCAAGTCTGTCACGTGTATCTTTTTGTAACCCACTAGATACTTGAAAGTTGACAAAGTGTGCTTTAATATTGTCGCTATTATAACAACTATTAAACATAAAAGTGTTAAAAATAATAGAGGCGGGGTAATGCAAGTATCCGGTGCTTTTCGGTTCAGTTCAGTTTATTCAACAGTAATGGCTAGTCCATTTCATTATGTTAAATAAACCACTTAGACGTAGACTTTCAATCTTCAGGTTAAATTTACTCCTATAGCTGTATTAATAATAAATACAAATAAAAAATGTATATACAAGTTTGGTTGTACGGAACACTCCATATGCAAGTCCCACTTGTTAACTTTTTATATTTTTTCTCGGCACTATGTACGTTATAGACATTGGCATGTAGAGGTCATAGATTTACGTGTGTCAGAAAGACCCAATATTAGATCACAGTATGGACCATATCAATTACTAGTTATACCATTTCAATAAAAAATAGTGGACGTCTATAATATGCCGCATGGCGCAGCGGTCACCATACCGGCCTGACACGCAGTGGGTCCCGGGTTCGATTCCCGGCCAGACAGAAATGTGAATGAGTTTAGATTTCTGTTATGGGTTTGGGTGTTTGTGTATGTACACTGCTGTGGGGCTATGAGTGTAGAAAGCGTTTATGTTTTATGTTTATTAAAGTAGCAAATGAGCATGCAGTTCATCTGATGAAGCCACTATCACCCATATTTGTAATCAACCCCCAACAAAAAGAGTCTTAAGTCAGAGGACTAATTTGGAACGCTTGGGATAAGTATGTCTCCTTATCTTAAGTCCAGACGCAGCAGCGCATAACACTGATATTATTTTGACGACCCGCGTGGCGGAATGGTCACCATACCGGTCTGACCAGTAGGTCCAGGGTTCGATTCCCGGCCAGACAGAAATATAAATAATAAGTTTAGATTTCTGTTCTGGGTCTGGGTGCATGCTCGTTTGCTACTTCAATCTGAAAAAACCTATTGTCCAAATTTCATGGTTCTTTCTTCTTCATATTTAGTCTGCGATCATTTATCCAAAGTAAGTATAAACTTACTTCTATTTATATAACTCTTGGCAATAGCAATCACAACTTTAATTACAAATGTACATAATAATACGGTATTATCTTGGGGCAATCTGAAATAATCTAGAAATTGACACAAAACTCGGAGAGGTCCAATTTCCCAAAAGATAACAATAGAGATAGGTCAGATGATTGCGACCAAATGAAATAAACTTGATTACACTCCGAGAAATATTTGTAAAGGCGTAACCAAGCTGGATCAACTTTTCAACTAAAGGCATGTTTGCAATGAATTTGATTAATCTTTAAATAATAATTATTGTAACGCTTTCTTCACTCATAGCTCCACACAATTTTTTTTCTGTGAAGCCAGCGAAATACAAAAAGACGAACACGCAAACATTCTAAGAACAGAAACAGAAAATTCAGACCTGTCTGGCCGGAGTACGAACCTGAAATCCACTGTCTGTCAGATTGGCATGGCACCCGCACTACCATGCGGGTCTTTTCACACCAGTATCATTTTGTAACGCATATAATGAAATAGTTTTGAACTTTATAAGAAACATTTTTACATTTATTTAATAGCTGTTCCTAACGATATTGCAGACAGGCCACCTGATGGAAAGTAGTCACCGATGCCTATGAACATTTGCAACACCAGAGCAGTCGCTAATGCATCGCCGGCTTTGAAGGAGAGCTCTTATGTTCTTAAAAAGACATATGGATGTTCTCAAAACCAGATAGCATAATAAATAGCCACCCGATAGTCCTGTACAAAACAATCAAAGTCAAAAATTTCTTTATCACATTATTGGTTTTTCATAGAAAAATATTGCTTAAATTCTTAACGTAGTACCAGCTTTGTGAACTAGCGTGCTCCGCTCCATAAAAGTTTACAAGGAACTTATCAATTTCTCGGCACATGTGGGTTAAATTATGAACTAAGTGCATTTCATGCTACGCTTCGAGCTTGAATCTTCTGAAACAGAACACCACTTTTGAAAGATTAATGATTTAGTGCAAGAAACTAATCTCAACTTCCTTGCTGCTCTTCAAGTCAATTGCAACTTTTAATGGATATTTCCTCTGTGCATACAAAACTTAAGCGGAGTGTGTGTTTTAGTCGTTTTATTGCATTAACAGTCTTGTAGCTGCCACATTCTGTATGTAATTTCTTTGAATTTGGAGAGACAGAAATTAATTGTTATAGTTGGTCAATATTTTTGAAGATAGGTAGTAGATCACTTCACCGTCACACCTATTTCTGTCTGATAACAAAAATGTTAAACACTGCTGTTTTGGTTAGAGTCGTTCCAACTTGCTCCTCAAAGGTAAAGACGATTAGAGGCTTACTACACTCATAGCCCCACACTAGGATTTTCTCCTGTGTCATGAGTGCCAAGGACACACAAAGACGAATACACAAACACCCAGACCCAGAACAGAAAACTTAACTCATCATTCAGATGCCTGTCTGGCCGGGGATTGAACCCGGGACCCATTGCGCGTTAGATCGGTATGATAACCGCTCGGTCACGCTCGTCAAAGGAAGGTAGGAATCTAAATGTTAATGCCCAAAGGCTGCAGTGGTTTTCATCAGACAGCCTGCTCGTTTGCTACTTCTGTATAACCAGGTTATTGGTCAATTTGTACTTACATAAATCTCTTCCATCCATCTTTCTACCAATTGCTTGGTACATATCTAAATATATTTTTTATAATTTATCATCGAACATTTTTTTAATCACTAATTTCTTAAATTAATGTTTTATAATTTAGCTTAGATTTAAACCTTTATAAAAATAATCTGGGATGATGTTCAAGTCATGGAATGTGAGTTTCAATGACTTGAACCTCATTGGAATAGTCAGAAAATTTAAAAGTACCTTCTGATACTTACGAAATTGAATTATAAACCTTCTGACTCGTTTATTTGGCACAGGAGTTATTTTTTTTTTAATATGAAGTAGCAAACGAGCAAGCACTCCACCTGATGGTAAGTGGTTACTGCCGCCCATGGACATTTGTAAGCAACTTCATATAGAACAGGGGTTCTATATGAAGTCTTTCACAGATACGTTGCTTCTCCCGAGGACTGAGATGGTCGTCTCATATAAAAGTGAGCTGGCAACAACACCCTTCCACTGGAACGCAAGAACTGCTTCACGATAGAAACAGCTGTGGCGGTGATAGTTCCCTAGTCGAACTACATTGGTTCTACCACCTGATTACTTTTATCCTTCATTTATTCAATTATTTATTACTTATATATTGTTTATTGTTACTTTCCCAGTTGTCAAGGGACCTTACTCAGTTATGTAAGAAAACAAAAACATAGGTCAAACGCATTCTTTTCCTTTTTTGCGTGGGCCAATAGTAGCAAGGTCTTGGGACGAGCAAATTATTTGTTAGACAGTCCTAAAACAACAAAGCCTCTAGTGGATTGACGTTATAAAACGATTTGCTCTACTTGTACCCGTCAAAGGAAACACCCACTTTACAGTTACAAGGCTAAGACTTCAGTCCATTATAAAAAGTGTACCTATAACTACTTGCACTTTAGTATTTTAGAAAATGGAAGGTTGAGTTTGTTACTAAAGAATACCAAATACTTATAGGCACAATTTTGATGACTTTAAAGGACTATTATAATATCGTATTTAATTTGCAGAAACAATTGTTGGTAATCTATCGTATCGTTTGTAAATAATGTACAACAAGCATTTTTTTATAAAATACTCCAAAAAGATGAACTATACGATACGACTATATGGGACTACGACCAACAGGTACCTACTTCCTAAAAAATAAACGTTTAGTTTCTTTCTTTTTAGGATTCCGCAGCCAAATAGCAAAAATCGGAACCCTTATAGATTCGTCATGTTAGTCTGTCCGTCCGTCTGTCCGTCTGTCCGTATGTCACAACCATTTAATTCGAAAACTATTAAGATGACAGAGTAAAAATTTGGTAGGTAAGTGTATTCTGTTAACCGCTTTCCAAATAATAAAAGAAAAATATATATATTAAATTTAGGCGGGGCTCCCCATGTATGAAACCGAAACCCATATCTATAGAAAGGTGTTTGAAAATGACTTTGAGGTATTTAAAACCATTTTTTCTCAAATTCAATTGTTTGAGAGATACGTCACTTCAAAGCGGTAAAATGTGGGGGACACATTTAACTCCCCCCCCCCTCTAACTTTTAAACCAAGAAATTGAAAAATTTGGGTAAAGCGTATGTTGTACATGTCAACGAAAACTTTTAACGAAAATTGTTTCGAACAAGATACGGCGGACAGTTTTTGAGATATAGCACTTTATCATACCAATAGAGTATCAATCCCATATTTTTAAATTACACATAAATAATATAAGGTAAGGTAATTAGCAGTAATATGCTTAGATGCCATTTTCTCTAAATAAAGTCTGTGTGGCTTGACACTGTATTGCTTAGCAGCATCCAATTAATTCGATGTAGCTTAGGTGTACGCAATAAAGTTAAAAAATAAAGATTCGCAGGCGAAGGGTTCCGTAGCATTATCATTCGCAAATCTTAAAGGGAAAATATAGCTCTGTTGTAAAAATAATAAATAAAATTAAACAGTCTACTTACTACCAACATAAGTTTGTTTTTCCTAATGTTTGTATGAAATACAAACTTATTGCGGTTTTTGAAAAAATGCTATATCTCAAAAACTATCAACCGTATCTTGTTCAAACCAATTTTCGTTGAAAGTTTTCCTTGACATCTAAAACATATGTTTTATCTAGATATTTCACTCTCTTAGTTCAAAAGTTAGAGGGGGGGGATACTAATTTTACTGGTTTGAAAGGGCGTAGCTCTCAAACTATCAACTTTAAGAAAAAATGTTAGAAACCTCAATGTTATTTTTAAGTCCTTTCTATAGATAAATATAAGAAAAAAATAATTGAGTTTTATTTCATGTATGGGGACCCCCCATAAATTTAATATTTTTTTTATATTTTTGTACATAAT
>DWNE01003717.1:0-16242 GCA_018249875.1 Cecropterus toxeus
GCCCAATTGCTGATTGTACACAATTTGGCAGAAATAAAGTGAACATTGGTTTACAACAATTTTACTACCAAAAACTATCAATAATTGGGCATGTTCCTATATTTGGAAGAATAAATAAAACACTATTTGTTGTATATTTACATTGTTTTATTGATAAGTTTTATTCGATTTATGCATTAACATAACTGGAAATATACATAGTCTTAAATTAATGTAGATAATCCTATCTGCATTAGTCTGATACGCTTTTATTAAACTTAAAGCTACAAACTTAACTATAAAAAGTGAGTTTGACCAATACGAAAAACTGACTACAACAATATACAAACAAATGTTACTTTCTTATACACAAATAATACTGTTAAGTTTTAAATATGAGATATAAATAAAAATATAATAAGTATGTATCAAATATTGAACTTGAATAATAATTAATTACTCAGAGTTATAAAGAGAAAAAGTCAGTCCGAAATTTCTTTGTATAAAATTGATATTGGCAGTGAAGAATAAATATATTGGTCAAAATCTATTATAATAGTACCATTTTTAACTATAGCTGGCCATTAGCAAACATGCACTTTTTTCATAATTTATTTTCTTGGTCAGAACTATATATATTATGTGACTCACATTACTTGTTGCGACCACAACATAATCAGCTTGTAAGTGAATGGTTTGGCCGTCTATCTTGTACTAACATGTGTATGTGCTGTAATTCTTGACAATCTTTGTACGTAGTATATCTATCGTATTGACCGTCTTTGCATGTTTATCAATTTGCTTCATGTGTGTGTTTTTGTGAAGCATGATGAGATCGTGAATTTATTTAGATTGTCAGGACAGCGATGTCAGAACCTTTAATGATGTGGAATATAGTTATTTTTTTCAACAAATAACTGTTTTTTTCTCCACCAACCGTTATAAAATGACAGTCATTTTAATTTACATGTTACCAAAGTGGTAATATGTGGTTTTTACGAAATTGTAATATAATATTGATTTTATTCTACGGCATTTAAGGCTCCGAGACCGTTGACCTGACAGGCTGCATAAATTTCGTACATCATCAATCCTTTCAAAGAGAAAACAGCTACCAAATTGTACTTGGAATGTTAATTCTTACGTCCTTACTCTAATAAGCAACTGGCATCAAAGCCGACCTGACGACAACCATTGTTAATAAAACCATGGATCCGTTTTGCGTAAAGCTGTCAAACTGGCATAGATCAAATTATAGTGGCTTCGTCTTCGTCCGTCATCGAGTGTCCACCACGCGCGGCCCCGCGGCTAGAGCGGCGCGCGGCGGCTAGAGCGGCTAGAGCAGCGCGCAGCAGCGGCGCGGCGCGGGCGGCGGCGGGCTGGCGCGGCCGCCCTTCGCCTGCGACATGCTGCGGATCAGCGACAAGAACGCCTGCGGAACCACCGTTATCACATGACACACCCTCGTCCGATCAACCGACCTCTCCTAGCTCACGTGCCCGATATCTGAAGCTCTAAATATCGTCAAAAGTAGGTAGAGTTGTACGTACACGTTATACGTTAGTCCGAGCTAACCTTGGCGACTAAAACCTAATTTTTGTTATTCCTTCGTAATTAAGATTGGTCATACTTACTTTACTTTTTCTCCAATTGATGTAATGAAATATGATTACTATTTCGTGTTTTTGATAATAATGAGACATAAAACCTCTTGATTGATGATTTAAATAAACTTAAAACCTCACTCTGAGATACTTATATGAAACTGACTTTGTGCTTTGACAAAATGACCTATTTATTATTCATAATGGCCTAATTTTTAACCGACTTCCCAAAGGAAGAGAGGTTATAACTAAATTTATATTTTAATACTCACAAATTAGAAGAAACAAGTAATGAGACAAACGTTTATTTTGCAAATTCGTATATTTCTTGCTTATCTTTCCAGTATAAAGTGGTGGTGCCTGATTATACATTGCGTACATACAGATCGATATTTCAAAACTAAATGCTAAACTACGATATAACTAGCCACGTTACAACACGAAATATATAATTTTCACGAGATACTATTTGGGCGTACATTGTTTATACTACAACGACTATTAAAAAACCTTTGTTACCATAAAGTTTTATACACTAATAAACTTTGAATTCAAGAGTCGTTATTGCATACCAAAAGCATAAAAAATAAATTTACCGAATTGAATAAAATACCAGTACTAACTCTTGCATTGATCAATTTATTTTTATTTATCTGTGGCCACGTGCCCATGTACGCCTAAAATAAACTGTAACTAAGGAAAAACTTAAACCTATGCTTATACAAACATTATAATATATATTATACATACTGTAGGCAACTATTCTTTATAAAAGTCCTTATTATCTTTTACAAAACTTGACACTGAAAATATAAAAATGTAGACGAAAATATCTATCTAGTTTATACAAACGTTTTAACTAAAACATGGACGTTAAAATAAAAGTACCGCAGTACAAAGTAGGTTATGAATTGGCAGTCACTTGTAAATAGAACACACCAGCAATGACTTGTGAGAGGGCTCGGAAACGGGTTACTTTTGGTAATTATATAGTTACGACAATAGTACGCAACGCAGCTATACTTACTACGTAATCAATTTTATCCGTCGATATTGTAGTTGTAGTTGCATACAACCACGCCCGATACTATATCTATCGGGCTAGATTGATGTGCTGTACTAGAAAATCGTAGAAATAATGCTGGCTATATTGCCTACCCGCAGTTTAAATATAAATATTCACGACTATACTTTTTAAGTCCTAAGCAAGATTTTCAATGACATACATTTTTATAACCCGTTTACAAGCAATTAACATTGAAATTAAAATCTTGCCAATATGTGAAAAATTGGAAATATTATGCATGTTAAAATATATTCGACGTACAATCATAATTAAACGGTCTGTTTTGTATTGCATCTCTCCCTTGTAAGAACATCGATTAAGAAAATATTAAATAAAACTTTGTAGAATTTATACAGAATTGTACTTTGACGTCGTAAAACCTTGCAAAAAATTACCAATTTTAATTTTCAAATTAGTTTATTTAATAAATACTACCATTTATTTATATGTGTACGTCGTACCATGTTTATAATATTGATTTTTTTGTATATGTCCTATTACTAACACGTTGAGTCACCAAGACATATTATATCTTTTGATATTAACTTATTGATGAATATTATGTTCTACCATACATACAAAAGTGTTCTAAATTGGTTCAGACTTCAAACACATGTATGATTGTAGATTAAAAATAAATGGATTGAATATTACTCTTAGAATTATATCTTTAATTTAAAGTGAATATACAAATTACATACATAATTTTATAAAACGGCGTAATTTACCCCGAGTTCATAGAAACCAACAAATCGCATTAGGGTCCAACCATAACTTACGTGACAGACCTTTTCCGGCATTTTTGACTCCTCCCTCGTCCTTGCACAGGTCACATTTGTGAAACCCTCCCCTTCCTAGTGTGACGTCACAATTTGCAAAGTTATACAAAGAAATTATTCAATATCTCATTAAAAAATTGTGAACTACTTTCACAGCAGTTTTCATGTTTAAATATTTTGCAATTTAAAAATTTTGATAATTGATTGTGACGTAATGAAATTTAGTACCCCCCCCCTCCCCCTTGTGTATGACAAGTCATACTTCATTGCACTCACCCCCCATCTCCTTCCACCTCCTCATCGTGCGATGTAATTTATGAATGACCCCTAAGTTTGAAATGTTGTAAAACACCGAGTGATATTACAAATACATAGATATTAATCGAGTAACGATAATCCCTATTATATACTATATGACGTACTAGCAAAACTACCACTTACACATGAATAAATTGAAATCCTGCCGTTATTATGACTACTTGGTTCGAGAAATCGTTGTTCTAATATAACTGACAATCTCATCAATCGGTTATAACTTATAGCGGGATAAACTAACAATAGAATAAAGAAATTATGATGTTAAGTGTGTAGATCCTCATTAAAATTTGATGAACGTAATATTTCCGACATTACATCTATATGAGATAAAATTAAAATTATGAAATCTACAACAGAATACCAAAGTATTATTTTTTCTTTCAATCAATTTTTTTACGCGAAGCGTTAACAAGCCAATTTATAATCGAATACAATAAATAGACAAACATTGTGACAACAATTTCGACACACTAATATAAAATAATAAGCACTTCGTGACCATATTGAGAGGATGCAGTATTAAGGTTTTAAATTCTACGTGAAATATTTTATTTTCAAGTTATGTTTTTCTATTATCAATATGGTCGAGAAGCAGGAATTGAAGAATACAAACAACATTATATCTAGAGCATAGTAATAGTCTTGTGAAGCGATTCTTAGCAACTCTACACTTATTACTGTCATATACATGTACTTAAGAGTATACTTTAGGCATTTATATTTATGTAGACCAATTTTATGTCTACTTTTAAGAAAATCTTACCGTATTAATGTTTACATGCCAGTAACAACTGTGAGGCTCCTAGACAATAGAGTCCACCACGTGAGCAGCGCGACATTCACATACTAAGCGTAGTGTTTATAGAAATACAACTAAAGTACTCTCATTTTTACATCCTTCAACTTTCCTCTTGTAAGCTTTTGTTATCTTTGATAGCCTCGTGCAAATTCACCTACTTTTGTTCATAAAATATAAAAAAAAAATTACAAACGTAGTGTATAATTAAAATAAAATGTCTTTAAGCATTACCAAGCGAGATCTTTAATTTTTACCATTTCTCGCAATTGCGAAGCGGTCTCTACCACACAACGAACTACATTTTACAATTTTGTATTTCTATAAACATTGCATATAACAACTCAACGCAGTACACAACACATTTAGCACTTATCACCTAGATAATAAATACATAATCTTACGCCACGCCCTCCGTACGTACGTAACAACCGTGACTCTGCCCGTCGTGCAACATTTACAACAACGTGCATGACATTAAAAGATAATTCCGGGGCGAAACCACGAGGTTGTTGGTACAGGAATGAGATTTTTATTTTGAGTGTTCAAGCATAATCCCCGTAAGACCATGAATCGACCACAAATCTGTCAACACCATATTTCATCAGATCACAACAATAGACGTGGAACGGAGAAACGCCGGGGACATGTTTATCATAGCATCGCCCATCCGTTCGGTTTACAAACAATAATATCAAAGTACAAAATAACGTGCAAGCGCAATTATTAAAAAATAACAATATATATTTATAGAATTCTGTTCGCAATGAACCCGCCCGTCGCCGCCCGACCGGTGCCTTTCAAGATCACGAAAAACATCGCTCCGAATAATGAACACTAATCACTACTTCATCAGGAACAGTATTCAATAAAATACCAGCACCAAAGTGGGCGAATATCATAGTATAATTTACATAGGCTCGCCGCTCAGTCCGGGCCGGCGCCGCGCCCTACAGTATGGCGCACTTGATTCTCCTGCGCTTCTTGCCCTTCGGGTCGCCGTTGGTCGCGCGGCTCTCGTCCGACTTGCGCGAGCGGATCTCGCGCATCAGGTCAAAGAACACCTGCGGGCCACACGGCGGATCAGCCACCACACACACACTCGCCCCGCCACCACACACGCACACAAACACCGCGCTGAACGTGGCCGGTAACACAGCTTGATCGTTTCTACCATACTTTTTTGA
This sequence comes from Cecropterus toxeus, assembly GCA_018249875.1. Taxonomy (NCBI): domain Eukaryota; kingdom Metazoa; phylum Arthropoda; class Insecta; order Lepidoptera; family Hesperiidae; genus Cecropterus; species Cecropterus toxeus. The sequence goes on from DWNE01003717.1 coordinate 5,730, forward strand.
ACTTTACTTATACCTTAAGATTTACTTTAAATTTGGGTTGAAATTGAAGCTAGTAGAAATGCAAGCTGTGTTATCAACCATGCATACACCTTTTCCCCTTTTTGATCCCCCCAAGACTTGTACCCACAAAGAATTTTGTTTTTTAACACCATGGCTACTATTAAGTATATATTAAAGAACAATTATGATAGCACTTTTCAGATTCCCCAGCAAACTGCATAGCGCTACCTGGCTGCTGGCTTCAGCGGTGGGCAGCTAACCAAGCCAACACTACCAAGAAGTACTGTGCACAAGCTCGCAAACTCCGTGGAATAGTAAACAAATTGAATTGCTAATACCCAAACTAAGTTAAAATTATACTTTAGATTCTGTTATGTATAATAAAGGAAATAAATTGTAATGTAAAATATGTACTGTTTTTATATATATTCTCTTAATAATATCTGTGAACTTATTTGTATTAATATTTATTAAAGAATTATTAAAATCATCCGAACCAAAAATTTCCGTTACATATTTAACTGTGTAGTCTCATAAATTCATATCATAACTTTAACTGAAAAAAATAAAAGAAGAAGAAGAATGAACGAGTGGTAAAGTCTAAATCCACTCATAAATAGAAAAAAATCAATGCTCGGTTCTTTAAAAAATAGTCACTTCCTCCTATTATTCTAAAGAAATTGTTATTCCAAATTTGGTTTAGCCATTTCCAAGATTAGGTCGGACTAACATATAATAGACAACTATTATAAATTTCTGTTTTTGTATAGATTTATACATGAGCTGAGAAAAACGTAGATATTGTATAATCAGAAACAATTTAAATGTATTAATATGTATCAACGATTAATTAAACGTCAAAATAAAAGGTGTATGTAAATATTGTGTACTCCTAAGTAAGTGTTAGGTTTGGTGGCACTGTGTGTGAACATAAATATTAAAGCATCAAGTTATGTGGACCTCATAGGACTTGGGCAGATAGTGAAGCTTAAATAGCACATAATAATGTCACATTTTTTTTTTGTTGTACAAAAAATTAAGTATCAAAAGAACATTGGTCTCATGCACTTGGCCATGACACTAAGACCTAAAATTCATTCATCCTGAGAGGAGATCCATGCCCTCGAACGAGAAATAATGGGTTGGAGAGATAAACATTAAAAGTTTTGTGGAATACAACACATCTTGCGCTGGGCGCTCGAGATAAACACATGATTGAATTAAAAGGTAAATAATTATGTAATTTCTTACACGGTACTTTATTGTAACATTGAAATAGCAAACGCCTATGCAGTCCACCTGATAAGCGGCCAAGGTGCCTACTGACTTTTGTAATAAACCTCGGATAATAACAGAATCTTATCAGAGGTCTTCAGATAAGAATGCCTCCCTTCAGACTAAAACAACTTCAGACAAAACACAGCAGCACTTAAAACTGTTTAACTGTGGAGATGGGATACTGAACGCATTATGATGGCCTTATTTATTATTTTTTTCTCTTTGATATATAAATCCTTAATGCGTGGTGACGAATCCAACTCAACCTACTGGCAAATGTATCCACTGATATCGAGTGTAAGGTGGCTTCACCGATCTCATTAGTGTACGTGTTTTAATGTTTCGTTAGGTGTGTGTAGTGGAGCGTGGTGGACGCGTGCGGTACCTTGTCGACGTTGTCGCGGGTCTTGGCGGAGGTCTCGACGTAGGGCACCTGCCAGAGCGCGGCGCGCTCGCGGCACGCGTCCAGCGGCACGCGGCGCTTGTCGGCCAGGTCCGACTTGTTGCCCACCAGCAGGAACGGGATGTTCTCGTCGTTCTTCACGCGCAGGATCTGCTCCCTGTGACACGCGCACGTATGACACTTGAGAATGTGGACGAGTTAATGATTTTCCACATTTTAATCCGAAATGTTACCGAATAAGACAGGAATCACACAGACGAGGATGCCAGAAGATAATACCAGTGACGCTCATTTAAATAACACTGGGTATTCCTCTACTAATTACAAAGATTATAGTGATAGTCGTAAGCTTTGAAACTCGGCCTCTTGATCGAGGGCAAGTGACGAATCCCAGGCACGCAGCACTTATCAAGCAGTGAGATTTATCATTAATCGTTTGGGGACATTTTAATCCTGATTGCTGACTTAATGGACACCAATAAGCGCTATCATTCTAGATGCAATCGGGACACCTAGACACTAGTGTGAATGTACACAGAAATAAATGAAAATATAATAATACCGGAACTCTTGCGTGGCGTCAAAGCTCTCCGGTTCGGTGATGGAGAACACGCAAAGGAAGCCCTCGCCAGATCGGAAGTAGTTGTCACGGATCGCGGCGTAGTCCTCCTGTCCGGCCGTGTCTAGGATGTCGATCTGCACTTCCTCACCATCGAGTACCACCTGTGCAGTAAAACAAAATTTCTTTTCAATAAAAGTTAATTTATTTTATAAAATAATTTAGTTTACATACGTTCATTTCGATTTTTTGATACATTAAGCCTGAAAATACACGTCAAAAACGCGCAAATACAATATTTACAACATTTTTGCCGTGCTGTATTTAAAATGCAAAATGACTGAGATATTTACACAATTAACTTTCGATAAAAATACGATTTATTTAAACATATATTATGTATACTTTATAACGTCGAAGACACTATTAGTGGTAACGATTGTAAAATAAATACAATTAAGCCAAATAGTAATGATAAACGATTACTTATTCACATAAAGGTAACAGAATATATCTTTTTATAGGGTTCGGTTTTTCTTTTAGGAGATCATTCATAATAGCAATCAGCTTACTGAAACTATTTAATTTATATCGCCAATAGCAACAGTTTTTATTTGTTCTCTGAAAGTCTGTGTTCTAAAAATATTGAACTACAAACTTCGATCGAAACGATTTGTAATGAAAACCGATCTCTCGACTTTTTATGATCGGAATTTTAGGAGCGAGAGAACTACGTACGACCTTGCATCGCTCGTGTCTCTTTGCTACAGTTATCTGATAGCCGATGCGTTACCTCTCGATAATTTGGAGTCATCTCAACAGATATTGCGATATACATTGCGTAAGATTACACACTAAATATCTAGAGAGAAATGTGACGGAATACTTTAAGTGGAAATTTGGCTGTGTTATGTTTTTTAAAGATTGTATTAGACAATGGAATGGAACAAGCTGCAATAACGCCTGAAGCGTACTTTACCAGGCTGCTCCGATGTGAATTGGGAAGATCGAGTAAAAAACGGATTAGGAAAAAACCCAAGATCAAAATAAAAATCCCCTAAGACCTCCATCAAATAACATCGACTTTTATCCATCTAGCTCGTACCAGCGACCCTGCCTGCCCGAGTAATACTTATATAGTGAAGAATTTCCTATTTGTTAAATCAGAGCATAAACTATCAGTGTGCCAGATTTAATCTAAATCGGATTAGTCATTTTTGCGTGAAAGAGTAACAAACTTACCTCCATCACTTTTTTAATTAGTAAGATTAAGCAATTAGAACCGGGCTTAACCTCATAAATACGAGTACATGGCAGATTCGGTTAATGCTAGAATTGTAACGTATCGATTATATCACGAGCATTAGACAACTACACATTTTCATCGTTATTTTCTACTTGATTTCTACTCGTTCTCGTATTATTTCGTGTGTCAATCAATTGTCCGCGTATAATAAGCAAGTATCGTGTTACGAGATATCGCTTTTCGAGCGACATGCTGCAGTTTATTATTCAACGATTTCTTAGGTTCTTACAACTGTTACATATTTAAATTCCTTCGAAATCGAGTTGGAATCTCGTTTCACTGCGTTGTCAATATATGTATACTTTTTAACCGACTTCCAAAAAGAAGAACATAAAAAAAAATACAGACGAATTGACGTCTGTATTTTTTTTTTATGTTTGATACATCGAAAGTGATGGTTAGAGTGGACCGATTTTGACAATTTCTGAAGTCGGCGCTCATATACTTGGAGGTCATAGATTCGTCGTTGTAATCTAACAGGTTTGAGCGCCGACTTCGGGACTATGCACTATGTACTGTGTATGTAAGAAACCAACATATATTTAAATTATTTTATTGCTTTTTGGTGACATTGAAGTCGGTTTCTATTTTTTGTTAAAAAGTTTTATTTCCTCTTAAAATCATATATTGTAACGCAAAACTTTTCTTTTTTTAAATATTTGCAGCGCAACTTTTTTTCATCCCTACTGTACAAATCCCGTTTCTATTCTATTATTAATGTCAAACATACAGTAACTCTAAATATAATGACATGGTACCCATATGATATGTATATACGCTCCCGCTAAGATCCCCGCATCGATGGTATTAATAACATTATCCTTCCCATTGAATATCTTAAACAATTATAAGATTATTATTACCTCACGCAGGCTACAGATGTGACACGCTGCCCCTGAAAATTAAGTTATAGCCTCTGATAGTTATGTCTCTCTTATATAAAAATCATAAAGAATATACCTTCTTCCGGTAGCTATCCGCCTTGGTGGGCTCGTAGTCCTCGACGAACTCGTCGTACATGAACTGCAGCGTGAGCGCCGACTTGCCCACACCGCCGGACCCCACCATGATCACCTTGTGCAGCGTGGGCTGCGCCGCCGGCTTCTTCGACATCTCGGGGCGCGGCAGCAGGCGGGTGCACTGTAACACGACAAACATATACATCATTATTATTACCTTACGGCCTGCGAGGGAACTTATAATTTGTTAGTTCCAATATTTTTTCTTACACTACCACCTTGAGATCTTACATGACCACAACTGAGAAAATCTGCCAAGAACTTACTGAGTTTATCCTTTTGCTTTATATATAATCTGATTTTAACATTGACAACAAAAGCTAGGTCCAGTATATTGCCCAACATATTAATTATTTTATATAACAACCCATATTATGACGTATCACAAATGAGTATGAATGGAAACATAACCAAAAGTCCAAACATCCTACTATTTATAATTGTTTCCTATTGACTAACTCGGCTCGTACCAGACTTCCAAACGGGGCTCAAACTTCTAAATAATTTCTGTTCTAGCTTTCAATCAAAATGATTTTCAATCATTTTTCACATGGTGTTCACCTTTAATAAATATGTATTAATAATTTAATAGAGATATTAAAGACGAGTCGATCTCACCTTATGAGGTTATCACAACAACCTGGTACCTTGAATGGGCACGTCTAGATATCTGCACACATAATGACATGACTGTTCACGTCGCTCGTAGAACCGCTTATAAGGAAGCAAGTGGGCGAAACGGTCTACTGTCTTTAACATTTTATAACTAACATTAATTTTCATACACAATTTCTAAACTATCAAAACCTGCCCACACTTCACAATGGCTCAAATTAAATGTTGCTCAAATTTAGAACAGGCATTACGGGATAAAAACATACGGAAATGCATTTTAATATGTAACGAGTACCTATGACACGCGATTTTTAATATTCCACGTATTTTTTTTCACATAACGGGCACTTCGTTATACCCGCTGATATTAATAGGTACATTTTAAAATGTACCTATAAATATCAGCGATGATACTAGTCTACATTTACACACACATTTACACATTTACATTAATTTCCGTGTATGATTTTAGAATCATACACGGAAATTAATGTAGAAACACTACAATCGTAATATAGAAATTTCAAGTCAACCCATCGCCTACATTTAGTTTTACGGACACAAAGTTATAAAAACTTGGAGCTCACAATTTATCTTCAAGTCAAGTAGTAACGGTGTACTACGGCTTCCTGAGATACGAGAAGATTGCGTCCATAATTACTGGCACAAGCTGTTCTCGAGCAGAGTTGTCAACACAATGAATTATATCGCTGAATCACAGTTCCCGTTTAATGTTCGTGTAAGGTGTATGAGATGTACTGTAATGTTTACGAGATATATGTTTGTTTCTTAACGATTACTAGAATTTGAAGAAAAGAAAGAAGAGTACACTAAGTGTCTCTTTAAATAGAGAATTGGATATAAAATTTTAAGAATCATAATCGTAAAAACATACTAGGAAAAAATAAAATAGTCGAACAGGTAGATTTTGTTGAACACTCAATTTAGTTATAATCTGGATGAGCCAATGATGTTCCAGCCAACCGATGTAGCGATATGTGCAGTCATAATGAAGTAGTCATCTTGTTAGGTGGATACTTGCCATACATTGGAGGACTACTTGAAACAGCTGTCACAGAATGTCATCTAATGATAATCCGAACATGACCGAAACATTTTTTTTGTATCTTTATATTGTTTTTGCAATTCCGTAATCGCAGGATTAGGTAATGAACACAATGCATTAGTAGTATGACGTCCACGCTGCCTCGATGACAGATCCTGTACGGTACCGTTGGCTTACAACTTATATACCGTTCGGCCACGAAATAACATTCGCTTGGCGTTTCAAGCGTCAGCGTTCAGCCAATTTTGGTACATATCGATCTAATTTGCAGCGAATTTCGTGGCCTTATAAGATCAGTGTCCTCAGGACGAATTTATTACGTTGCCTTAAATAGAACACTGTTCTAGTTTTCACCCATACATTGAATGTACGTGAAGAAACGACCAAAAACGAAAGAATCAACATATAATATGAGTGTAGAATGTGTTTATTAGAATATACATTGCAATATATGTATAAGCGAAAACATAAACGGTAATCTTTTGAGAAAACGTATTAAACTCGTGCTAATGTCACTGAACATAATTATAAGGCCACGAAATTTTGTACTAAGGCCACAGACATGCATTTGTTTTAACGCATAACGATGACGTTTACAGCGCAGAGCTATTGACGCTTGAAGCGAATGGTTCGTGGCCCGCGGTTTACTGTTCCTGCGACCGATGACGCCGGTAGCGGTTGACGGCCGAAACAATACACTCTTGGTCACTTATTAAAGCGCTCTATTCGACTGACACAGAAAATGTAAGTGATGTCAACAATGCAAACATTGAACGAATGGTAGCGGTAAATTCTTTAAATTTAGACTATATGAAAAAAATAACAGATGAGTTGTGTAAAAGGCTTACAATGGTATATTGGAAATAAGGCGTAACGAAATTCAGATTATTTCTACGTGTGCCTCTTATCACCAGAGAGAGTAGGTTTTTTTTTGCAATCTTTACAAATCTTTACTGAGACCGAAAAACTTGCACAAAATAAAGCCCACATACTCTGTAATTAACACTATCTAAGGATTTAGTAAAATAAAGAGTCAGTTAATGGATTCCTTCGATAAATCCCCCATAAGTGAGCTAGGTAAACATTACCAAGCATCGTATAATAACAATAAAGAATAAACGTCTTTTCATAGAGATATTTAATAACCATGGAAGTTACTGTTTCTGTAGAGGATCGAGGATATCGCGAGCATATTGGCACATCAAGCATTCTAATTTAGCGTTCGATCTTTGTATGTTGCACGCAAAAACCAGCGTTAAACATATAAGTACATAATATCTCATTGTGGTCATTTTAAGCCAACCATGTCTCCATACTAATTATCGACAACAAAGAACCAAACACCATAATGATTGGAGCAGATAACTTAATGGGTTTTCAAATGAATAACCACTCTGTTCCGCGTACCATAAAGTTGCATATTTCCCAGTGTTCGGGTGCATTAATTGTTTTAGCAGACGTATTTGTTATTCGAAACAATGTTTTCCGTATACACTATCTGGATTAAAAATACGTATTAAATGTGGTCATCCATACAAATAAGATGACATGGTACCACATACGACACAAATATGTCAACGAAATCTGTGGTAGCAAAAATTTTTAGCTTATTTTGTTTTATTTTATAGAAGTAAATACTAAGGCGGCCATTTTAATCGAGTAGATATCATAAGCAATATAAATAGCCAAGTGCAAATGGAAATCGCACACGGACGATTCTGTACGTTTTTTAAAATTGTTATTACATCAGCTATATAGGTAAACTATTTGTCAAAATTTAAAGAATCTGAACCTGAACAACTTCGACAGATATAGGTATTTTGTACGAGGAACCCCTTTGTTTTTATATTTTTCTCAAATTTAGTAATTATATTCACGTAATTATAGTGTATACCTCGGAAGTCCCAAAATACTTAATATTGATGATTGTCAATTTACAAGCTGCCACCCAACTAAAAACAGTTCTGGAAAGCAATACAATAAGTCCATAAAGTAAGTTGACCAGGTCGTAGAACCAACGTAGTTCGACCGGGGACGTACAACCGCCACACCAATTTCTGACATGAAGAAGTTCTTGCGTTTCGGTGGAAGAGTGTGGTTGCCGGCTCACTTATATATGAGGCTACCATCTTCTTCCTCGGTAGTAGCTACGCATCTGTGATCGACTTCAAATAGAACCCCTGTTTTTAACCGACTTCAAAAAGGAGGAGGTTCTCAATTCGTCTGTATTTTTTTATATGAAGCTTACAAGATGTCCATGGGCGGCAGTAACCACTCACCATCAGATGAATTGCATGATCGTTAACTACTTCATTCTTATATATAAAAAATATATGCCTGTCTATAATAATATCAGATTTATTGTCTGCACGGCAGATTAGTGATACTTTGACAATAACATTTATGAATGCGTACCTTATAAGTTACAGCTAACTACCTAGTGTCTAAAAGTAAATGTATATTATGATATTGATATGCAAGGCGTGAACCTTTTAACATTCGATAAACTGAGATCAGTAGAGCTAACGTTTTATGTAGTGTATTTGTACTCACAGATTTGATTTGGATTTCTTAAAATTTTGGGCAATTTAGTACTTAAAATTGCGAACACATTATTTCCATAAAATGCAAGTTTCGGGTTAGATTTTTTCGGATTTTTACACTTCGCGGTATCTGTTTGTCATTTGTAGCTGTCCATCACGACTTCGATGAGTCGTCAAGTTGAGATTCCCATAGAAATATATCGCCTTAGCATAACAACTGCTACAAGTGAGACACCGACTAATGAATATAATTCATTATGCTATTACGAACCTTCGTAGCAATTTAGAAATTTAAGAGAAGGAATTTATGAGAAAACATCTCGTCTTAGAACTTTTCATCGTCGCAGAACTCGTTAATTATCCAGAAGCGAGCGCTACCCTTTTAAAGGGATGCGTGCCGCGAATACCAAGTATGTAGGTTACTCCCAACATAATACAGCCTACACGAGCGATGCACGTCAAAGAAGGGAGGAATACGGAATCTTGGAATTTTCATATAAAGGCCTAATCTTATTCACGATTTTCGCATTCGCGTTTTCAGTATTCGCGGGTAAAAATTGTGACCATTTACTTGTTTTTGTTGATAAAAATTTATTCGCGGTTGTAGTCGGTTCAAGTAGACAGATTCCGCGTCTTTTGTCAGACGTTAGCTTTCGACTATTGCTGGTTGGAACGTAACCCTCGCGAATAAGGAACTTTGACTGTATTCAAAAGGAGACCTATGACAATAGATGTTTTGTTTACTACTGATTGTAAGTACGTGACAATTTGCACATCGAATATCAGCTTCATTTAAAAATATCTCGCAGAAAGTTAAAGGCAGCAAGCCAAAAATTGTTTATTAATATATCGACGCCTACGGTCTCTAATACTCGTATAGAAATGGTTTGATTAAACTATGTAATTAAGTTAATTAGTATCGATTTCAACCACGAACCGCGAACCGCCAAAACACACTTAAATAGTGTATTAACAAGGTGAGGTGCCAAGTAATTTGTGCATCTATTTTACATAACACTTCACTTGTAGGATCAACTTTCAATCGGTTACCTAACAGCTAATAACACCACATTAGCTCTGCTTTCCAAATCTGCATTGATTCTCACTGCACAATAAATAAATGCTTTCAAAAATTATATAGCTGGTGATTAATAATTGGTAATTTTCTTAGAATTGATGTATGCTGCTTAATTAGAAATTAAGTATGTATATATTTTTATTTTGTACCTGTTATCTATTTTAACATAAGGAGGTCTGCAGTTCTGCACACCCCTTTTTGCTATTTTAAGTAATAGAAATCATTGTGGTTCGACTCCAGCACCACCGCCACACCCACTTTTGCCTAATAACAGTATTAATTATTATACATCAATAATATTATACACTTTTGTGTTCTGAAGGGTGCTGTAATTGAGACATAGTTATCCGAGGCATTGCATCTTAGTCCTCAGGGGTAGCAACGCATCTATGACTAAAGTCAGGCAAAACTGATCTTATCTGGGGATGATTACAAATATCCATGGGCGGCAGTGGCCACTTACCTTAATTATGTGGAATTCATGCTCGTTTGCTGCTCCCACATAGCAAAAAAATGACGGGCCAACCGTAATACAAATAACTAGGTAAATGTGTGCGTACAAAATACTCATTAATCTATACTAATATTATAAAGAGGTAAAGTTTGTAAGTTTGTAAGTTTGACGGGGCTAATCTTTGGATCTACT
>DWNE01003718.1:0-16241 GCA_018249875.1 Cecropterus toxeus
AATCAAAATAAAAAAAAAAAAAAAATACAGACGAATTGAGTACCTCCTCCTTTTGGAAGTCGGTTAAAAAGGGCTAATTTTCTCAGTGATGACAACACATTGAGGACTAAACATTCCAACTCAGTCCTGAAAAGTAACGCATCGTAAACCTCGCTATTAAAACTAACTCTGCGCCACCGAGGACCTACAACAGTTGGATTACTGACCCCTGTTTATGTTAATGAAATGCTTCGTCTCGAGTTTAACTCCAAACGGACCGTGAACCAACTTCAACTGTGCAAATGAGCAGTGTGTATGCTGTATTTTCTAGGTTTCTAAATATCCATGTCCTTGGGAATAGCAACGTATCCTGTTCTATACAAAGGTACTTACAGATTTCCGTGAGCGGTAAAGACCACATGCCATCAGATGGACTGCATGCTTTTTTGAACTGCATGCTGTTTTTAGAGAATGCCATAAAAAATGTCTTATGGCATTCTCTAAAAACAAGAAAACATAATGAAGATTTCCCTATTGTATAATTATTATAGAAGTGCAATAAATAAATCGTATAATATATACATAAAAAATAGTGAAACTGAAAGGACCTGAGCGTATGTTTAACCGACTTCCAAAAAGGAGGAGGCTCATATACTTGTAGGACATAGATTCGTCGTTGTAATCTCACAGGTTTGAGCGCCGACTTCGGGACTATGCACTGTGTATGTATGTAAGAAACCAACATTATATTTAAATTATTTTATTGCTTTTTGGTACCATTGAAGTCGGTTTCACTTTTTTGTTAAAAAGTTATTTTTGATTAAACATTTTGTTAGCTACCAATTATTTTGATAAAATAATTTGTTTATAAAATAACATCTACGCGTAGTTTACAAGCCACCCTGAATATTCCGCCCAAATACCGTGGACATATTTACTGTCGAATACTTATTATGTCTAACCAACCTGAAACATAATCTAACAATGACTTTGACACGTTGACTCTTCAGCGTGTGGACATGTGCCTGGGTCGTCAAAATTTGTGACCTATTTTCAAAATCAAAGCAAATTTCACGACGGAATCTGACGGATTTGTGAAGCCTTGTGTTATGCAATTGTGGGAAGCTACAACCCAGACTCGTGACGTTGCTCGTTGACCTACTCTTCTACTGATATTAAAAAAGAAGGATTTTTTATCTTAAGTTTTTTTTTTTTATAATATAGCATATCTAACTACATAAAATCTATGAGCTGTTTAGGATTTTGAAACACACGTAAAATTAATTAATTGAATGTGTTAAATTTTTATCAATCATTCATATAATTTTTCAACAGTCCTAATTATTTAATTTATAGATAAATACCTACGTTTAAAACGACAAAAATGGAAAATTCCTAAGTTGGACTTATAAAACCATTGAAACGATTTAAAATATCCCACAAACCCTGTGACCCAGTCAACTGGCACGATATTTGTTCAAAAAGAAGTGAATGCGAAGTACAACTGCACTTCATACAAACGTATTCCCATCGCGGAAGTGGAACGTCAATCAAAACGCGGTCGCGATGGAGATGGAAGCGACTTTTGAATGTCGAGCTTATTGTTCCATTTTTTAAACATTCTTTAAACAACTATACGCTGATGTATTAGCTAGTTCTTTTATTATTATTTTTCTTTTTTATTGCTAACAATTAACACGAAGTTTTTTTTTTAATATTATACATTCTTAATAACTTTGTTAGCCCAAAGTCATCATATTTTTTAACTTAATATTAAATTAATTAATTTAAGTTAAAATATATTAATATTTAATTTAAGTTTAATATTAGCATGAAAACATTTAGACAATATTTCTGTAATAAAGTGTAATTCAATATTACAACACATTATTTAAAGTAAATAATTATAACAGATGACTCTTACTTATAAAGATACCTATGGACACATGCAAAACATTTCGCGATAGTGTACCAAATTGGAAATGTGCGAAGCATTCGCAATTCAAATCCGAAATCATTCGGTAACATGGTTATAAACCACAGACTAAACACGACCAGCATACGTCAAAATTACGTCGTTCCGAATTCAAACATTCGTGCAATTACGTTCCGTTTGCCGTCGCGCCCGGTTCATTCAAGATCACTCGAATCACTCGACATAATTAACGTGTACATTGAGTTATTTACGCGCCCGCATGCCGGCGGAAATACGAATGTACGTGGGAGCGATCGACAGCTGTAATCTTAAATTATTTACGGGTTTACTAAGCGAAAATAAGCAGCGATATGACTGATCACGCGTGCGGGGATAACTCATTGCGTTCTGGTTTACGTATTGACTTCCAACCCATTTGTCGTTAATATATTGTGTAAAGCTGGCTTTATATAATTTAACATTAATTTTTTCTTTAGTTTTACATAATTTACCATACTTCTTTTTTAAATATGAGGTGTTTTTTTGATATCTACTCAAATAATACTAAGCACTAATATTAAACAACAAAAAATAGTCTATTCAAATAAGTGCATATTTCCTTGCGAGCACCTAATAGGAACGTGTCATTAATTATAATAATAATCCCTCTCCTCGTAAAATTTGGACGCGTTGTTACTTACGACGAAAATGCACATCAAAAACTTTTTAAAATTAATAAACTCATCAAATCAAGCCCGCGCCTCGCCGTCACTCACAGCCATATTTGATTTACTTTTTTCGTTTTTAATCAGTGACATTTCCGTGACTGCATCACTTATACGCGCCGGTCGGTGCACGGAAACGAACCCTGACTCCATTTCATTATAATTTTAAGCTATTGTTATACGCCCCGTTAAATTTTATTTCCATTACCCGAGTACACGCGACAATATGCGATAGCCAAACATCATTATTTACGTTTTATGAATTGAATAATATCGATTTTCATTAACCTATTTTTATTATCGCGCTGGCAACATTCAAGCTGTGTAATGATCGTATCATTGTGTTGCCAGGTTGTTTGCGGATCCTTGATTGCGTTGCGAATCTGTGGTAACTATCGGTTACGAACACATATTATTGTTGCTGGCAACACGCAATTATAGTTAGAAAGCGCTATCTGCACTAGGAGTAGGGTCAGTTCTTGGGACTTTATGGTTATTTAGCTGTCGTGCCCAGTTGCGGCGTAATTCCACTTGATTACAAATGGCTTCCCTTTAAGGCCCTTGCAATTCTTGGACTCAAGCAATAAATCTTACAAATATATTATGTAAAACTAACAAATAAAATTGTTGTATTAATTTTATTGTTTCCTTTATTAAGCAGAAAAAGGAGTCCTGGGCAAAATATGTAAAAATGTACAAAAACTTTAGCATCCGATAATGTAAAAGCACTTAAATATATTAAAATTATGAATCAAGCAAATAGCATTATCTGTAAGTCCGACACGGCATTTTAATCAGAACTCAGATGTACGTTAAAAAAATTAAAGCGTCTCGTTCCGCTAGCATAATAGCTAAAAGCATTTTAACAGCACTCAGAGCTATTCCAGCGAAGCCTTAAAAATATTGGCCTGTCAAGTCGTAAATAATTAGGACGTGTAATGGGACCTTGGCTTTTACATTATAGCCTTGCTCATTTCCTCGGTCCGCCGAAAAAAATAAAATTCCCGCGTTTTTCCGCGCGCGCCCCATCGATCAGCTGTGACCGCGCCAATGGCGGCTACACTCTGACTACTGCTTAATGTACTTATTCTAGGTGATCGATCACCGACCCGATGACATCCGAATCCATTAAACCCCAAGCTGTCTAATTGATCGCTCCACGAATTGAAAATCGCAAAAAAGTGGCCCGCTATAGTTGGCGAGACTCGAGAGACTATTCATTTATCCTTTTGCTACGATCCAACAGTTTTTTTTATTTTGGCAAGCCATCCTTGTTGTTACTCAGATTATTACTAACTCTACGTATTTAGTTTCAATGAAGAAGATAAATAGTCTACGGAATTACATGAAGTTATAATTGTTGACGAGAATACTTTTTCTATATGTATAATATATTAGACAATAATGTTGACGGAACTAAATAAAATGTATCTTCAGACATATTTTAGAAAAGTCAATTTTATATATTAAACTAATCTTGGAGTATCACATAGAAATTGTACAACAAAACAATAAATTTTCACAACAAAATTATTTCCCTCATAAAACGTAGATACTTAGCCATCGACATCCTAAGAATGTTGTAAAGTATTCCGTTGCCCCTGGATCGAAAAGAATTTAATTCAAGAATGGCAGTTGAATCTGAAATGACTGAGAGCGGGAATGTTTCGACATCACCGGTCACTGACTGAGACAAAATTAAAAAGCGGCTCACTGTAATCGATTACCTCGTTCATTCGAGCGGCTGCAAAATCTATTGGTTGTTGCTTCTTGTACGAACGAATGGTTATTGAATTTATGTTGTTAGCTCTTGTAGGTTTAAAAGGGCAAATGTTGCATTTAAATAATAGATAGAAATTATTATTTTCGCGTAACTTTGCTCGCGGTTAAAGACATATGAATATTTATTATTTTTCAACAAAATTCTGTTACAACGTATACTGAAGGATGCGCTATGCGTATTAATTACGTGCAATTTCTACCATTCAGTTCCTTAATTTCTGCTTTTCAGTCTAGTGATGCGTGTTTTTTAGTTATTTTTTAAATTTTATTTAATGTAATCTTGTTCAGGTATCGTGCTAAATCATGATATAACAGTAAGTTATTCATGTCGGAAAAGAGTATATAGGTTTAAAACTTGGTAGGTTGTACGTATAAAATATATTTTCTAAATCTTTAACTCAAAAAATGCAAAATTTCATGATTTTCGGTTGAGTACTCTAGGCGTGAAGGCTGTAACGCCTTCACGCCTCACAACAATCTTAACTTGAACAAAACTCAAAACAGAAATTAGGATTATACATTTCAGTTATAAAGTGTATGTACATTCGACTTAATTATCATATACATTATGTTACAACATTCATTAATTAGGGTAAGAATAAACAATGCAAATAAATACCTAATCAAACCAATTTGCCATCGGCTAATGAGTTCAAGACGAACGAGGAGCCAATATTTTTCGAAATTGAGCTATTAACATCATATTCCCCATCGATATTGTTGGCTATCAAAAATGTACCAGTAAGTACAAAATATTTATATACACATATTGGACATTCTAGTGTTTTATTTTCAATATTCTCCGGTACGCGGTACGCAGACCGCTCGGACCGCAGCGCGACATGCCTCAGGTTGCGGTCCGCATGCATGCCGCGAGCATCCGCGATATGTGCAGAATGGTATGCGAGTATGGACGCGACGATTTTTAATATTTTGAATTATTTATGTTGTATCAAAAATAAAATATCCTTTGTGCCGTTAATATTACATTCCGTAAGGTACATACAAAATACATAACGCAAATAATATTCGTAAACGAAATATTTTTTACTCCACGTTTACTGTTGAAGAAAATTATAATGCACGTATAACGATATTACATACATATAGTTATATACTTAATTAACTTTGGAAATATCATTTGAATTTCAATATTAATTGGAATTCTTATGGACTTCTACAATGGGCTATTGAGTAATAGTGGCTTATAAATCTTATTTTCAATCATAGGTATCTACCCTAAATTAAGCTACCATTATAGATGACATGTAAAGATGGGCTAAAAATGTTGAACATGTACCTTAATATAATCTACCTAATTATTAAGTCTTAAGTCTTCAATACTTCTCATTATTGTTGGATATTATACGTATTGCACCGTCCTCATACGAGCTTTAGGTAACATATGTGATCCGGTATAAATAAGCAAGCTACCAGTAACAAGCTTTACATCCATAAATCATTACGGCGGTCAATAGGAACACGATAGCTGCTTCACCTACATTCTGGTACCTGAGGCAATTAATTTCCCCAGACACCCGTGGTGATGACATCGCCGGAACACAACACAAAAGGATGACAACCCTTGTCTTGAAACATCGTGTTGGAAATCTAAATGAATAGTGGTCGTATACCAGCTTTCCCGAGTACGTTGAATTCAGAAGCAAAACACCAGTGAAAATAGCTGATTTCGGTCACCTTGCAAAGCATCATTGTATTCGTAACTGCTAAGCTATATAAGAAAAATACTCGGAGGTTTTCTGAATAGCAGAATTATTAAATTCAGAATCTATTAATTTAATTACGTGAGGCAATTTTAGCTCGCTTTACTCTTCGACTCTACTTCGACTCACTCTTTCTCTACACTGATTCTACCACTTGGCAAATCTGGTAAGATATAGTGCGATTTGTCTCCACATTTCCTTCACCCACTTGCCGCGGGCGGATGTTTGCAGCAAAATTTCGTTATACTAAGCCGACTGTACATCTCTGTGTCAGATTTGGTAGGTGGTAGAAATAGTGTAGTTCTAACGGGGAGATACCACGCTCTTTTTATCTTCTCAGTTGAGGTCATTTTCCGATCCGGTGGTAGTGTAAGAAAAAATACTGTAAATGACAATTTGTAAGTGCCCCCGTAGGCCTATACAAAATAAAGATATTTCATTTCATTTCATTTCATATTGAGAAAAAAAGTGTACTCGGCACAACTCAAAAATTTTATACATTCCCGAAACCCAAAGTCATTACATCGGTCAATAGCACACGTTAGCCGTGACACTTCACCTACATTCTGTGCCTGTAGCTATTAATTTCCCTAGACGCTCGTGATGCGGTGACAACGGCCCAGCATCACGCCATTCGGTTATAACTCACACATCTTAACGTGAACTACTACCATGCTTCGTTAAACTCACTGGACGGTTAACATTTATCCAGTAATCCAATCCAGCACTGCGTAATCTCAACAATGCGGTGATTTTCGTATGTTGCTGGTGTTCGATATCCAGATACTAATATGTATTATCTTGGAAATTGAATCCGGAGATTCGAACTTCAGTATACAGTGTACTGATTCAGGAATCCATGTACATAAGCATAACGCTTAATAAAGCACTGATCCTCTCCTTGCCTGTACTTAGCTCCATTCATAGAATTACAGAGCTACGTTCTCTAAAGCCGGTAACATTGTTAAAATATATAAAACAACAATTCGACTGCGTAAAACGATTTTTGTTTACTTTTTCATAATGATATATGAAATTTAACGCTTTATAAGCAATTTTGACAAAATTGTCAAGTTACTATCAATTATATACTTTTTGAATGGTGTATTTACTAGTTTTTATTTAATACGCATATGATTGCCATAATGAAAATGTCGTCCCTCCCAGCCCCCACTCTTTTTCCCCAATTTGTAGGCGCCATTTTTAAAAAGTATACAGCCTATGTCACTCTACAAACTGCATGTGGCTTGGGCTGTAGCGCCAAAGAAATGGGCATACATATAAACAAACATACATACACTTGAAAAACATTACCCTCTTTCTGACGCAGTTGGGTAAAAATAAGATAAATAAGACCGAAGCGATGGTGCAACTTGACTAATATAAGATTTGAAAATATTCCAAAAATTCTTTATTAAGGTATTCGCTTTCTGATCCAATTACACAATTTACCAAATTCATTGCAGCTTCCTGTTACGTGGCCATAAATCAAGGTTGGGTCTTGTAGATCCTGCTCTTGTACCCTATAAATCAGCATAGCAGTCAATAGAACATGTAGTTCCCGGTAGCGTTCACCCACATTCCGGTCTTTGGCGATTAATTTCCCCAGGCGCTCATGATACGGCGCCTAAGCTCCGGGACTCCTGGAGCCATATCTTACCGCCAACAATGGCGCGTGATTGCGGCTTGCACCTGCATAAATCACCCTCGTTATACCTCGAATTATGTCTTCTATTACGAATGTCTTAAATAAAGTATTATTGTAAGGCACATTGATTTTGATAACATTCATAACGCAGGCAAAATGGTCGTTTATAGACAAAAAAAAGCCTGATATATGTTTTTATTGGGAAATGTCTATTCTATTATAACTACTTCCCAGACAATCGGAATTACATCTTATTCAATGGCATATGGTGAATACTTTGAATGAATTATTTGACTATAGGTTGTGTTCAGCAATAACATAATTATGCGACTTTTAGTTCCAACATATTAACACATTGGATAGACTGCAAATCTCATATTCGAAAGGTTTATCTTTTGTGTCTTAGTGGTACAGAAGGAATCCATTGCAGCAATTGCTCGAGTATCTTACTCAACAATGGCGCGTGATTGCGGCTTACACCTGCATAAATCATCCTCGTTACCCCGAGTTATGAGCGACTGACCGGTACGGTTCAGTACGGTTGTACGGTTGGAACGGTAATGTCCGGAATTAATGTTGTGTTGTTGATTGCTGATGGACGGTAATCGTCGCGCGTTCGTCATCCGTGTGTTGATGAACTGAAATTGCAGTCATGTGTAAATACGCTGAAACGTACATGATGTGACAACTCACCTCACGTTGCTTGAATGGTGTTCGTGTAAAAAATTGATTCTTTCGTTTTGCCCGATTCAGTCTAGACTGATCTTTGGTATCAGCTCTTGGTCTACATACAAACTACAAACGCTCGTCGTATGGATCTATCTTTACTCAGAAACGATAACGCTTTTGTCTCATTTTATGATTGCTCAATATCACACTAATATTATAAAGGCGAAAGTTTGTGAGTGTATATGTTTGTTACTTCTTCACGTCTAAACGGCTGGGGCGATTTTAATCAAATTTGGTATAAAGTTAGCTGATACGCTGGATTAACACATAGGCTACGTTTTAGTGCGAGAAAATATCTCATTCCCATGGGAAAATCGATGGAAGTAAATTCGCGGATAATGTAAGGGGAACTTTGTACATAACTTTTTTTTAAGTAAAAACTGTATTTTTACTGTTAATTTACAATGTATTTTCCCTTATAAACCGCGGGTAACACCGCAGGGCACAGCTAGTTAAATATAATTATCTCTATCACTATTCTGAGCGCGACTCTGTATAGTTCCCCTGCTTTTATGATATTCATACTTATTTCTTTGACATAACTTGATAAATAGATAAAAAATCATAACGTTACGGTGGATGTGACCAAAAATATATTAATTATTCTGAGTTTACACTTATATGGCGTTCGAATAAGAGTTCTTCTTTTATTTACTTTGAATAACACTTAAGTTTACATTTTTCTAGAATAAAAACTTCAGGTTACAAGATAACATTATAAGAAAGGTCTTGTGGGAACAATCTTAAAACTTGAACTTACAAGAGGCGGTCGAGCAGTCAAGATGCCTGTTGACGTGTCGAAGGGCAATCGGGAATTGACATCTAGCCACCTGGGGTTGGAAGATAAAATTTATAAGATCATCTTGATCAAATATTTTTTAAAAGTTCTTTTTAGATTATATCTTTTGGAGTATTGAGCATCTTTCAAACAACTACGTGTCTAGGGGCTATCCATAAATGACGTCACATAAATTTCCCGACTTTTACACACCCCTCCCCCCCGCCCTTGTCACACCTGGTAATATTTATAAGACCATCCTCTCCCTAGTGTGATGTCACATTTTGTAGTTATACGCACATACATTATTAAATACTTATGTATTTTTGAAATGTGGCTTCACGAAATTTGGGACCCTTCCCCACCCCCTTATCACACCATGTCACACGTCAATGACCCTCACCCTTCCTTATCGTGTGACGTAATTTATTGATGACCCCATTGGTTCTGGGTTCGATCTCTGGTCAGACATATTTAAATGATATTTTTTTATTGTAGGCTTGGGTGTATAGGCCTCCGCCTCGCGTGTCCATTGGATCCACGACTCAGGTGGTATCCTAGTGTGGGGTTGAGTGTAGAAAGTGTTAACCACACACTTGAACTAAAGTGTTTCTGAATCAACAGCGGCATCTTATAGAAGCGATATTCGCGCTAAACATAAATTAATGGACGTAGGACTTCACCTAAGTGATATTGAGCATCGTGTTCTATTAAATCAATTCAATTAGCTTTGAAGCTGTTGAGGAATCCTTTGTTCTTGTTTGAAGAACATTGCCTTTCCATTTGTGGCTTCCTAACTTATCCCTCATTATTACTATGATAAACCCCTTATATGATTTGTATATTTGGTTATCTATAGTATATATTATCGGTCAATTAGTGATTAAAAGAAGTAACTAGTAGTAGTCAAAGTGCAACCGCCACACCTATTTCTAGCTTGGAGAAATTCTTACGTTGCACTGGAAGGGTGTTGTTGCCGGCTTACTTATATATGAGACGACTGCGTTAGTCCTCGGGAGTTGCAACTCATCTGTGATCGACTTCAGATAGAACCCCTGTTCTATATGAAGTTTCTTACAGTTGTCTATGGGCGGCGGTGCCTACGTACCATCAGTTACACTGCTGCTCGTTTGCTACTTCAAAACATTAAATTTAAATAAGATCCGTAGTTCTTCAGTGCACAGATCCGTGCGCAGTACAACCGCCATCTACAATGGGCGTTCCGGATTCAATCCGTTCTCGATAGTCCAATTTCCGATCTATTTGTCGTCGACATTCAACTCTCGTTGCTTTGTGAACGGCATATTCATTCGGCTCCTTGTGGTTGGGACGTACTTCTTTATGTTTACTGGTTTTGTATTTTAACATTAGGTAAATATGTCAATGATGATAAAGTCTCTGATATTTCTAAGATTCTTTAGATTTCATCCCATGTGTGTTACAGAATAACTTGGCAATTTTTATTGGGCTTTACAAAAAATCGGATTCTATTTTCGTAAATCTTATTCTTACTAAAATTATAAATGCGCATTATTTTTGTTGCTCTCAAGAAAAACTACTGGTCAGATTTTACTTAAAAGTTGGCATACAGATAGCTTAGGATCTAGATTAACACATGAATAATAAGTATCCTACACATTCCCGTGGTAAACATGACCGAAACAGGCGGAGAAATGGGAAAAATCTCGTAGGAAACAAATTCTCCGTGTTTTGTGTACCTATGTAATTAATATTTCAATCATTTTATTTTCTAATTTATTCTAACTAATCCCGAACAGTTTGGACATACTGAAAACTTACGACTCGTAATATATATTGATTAAAGTAGTTTCTTCGATTTTTCAATCATATTGCTATACCCGAACCACTATGAGATCCATAATAATAAAAATAATCTCACACTTAACGTAAACGGGCCACCATAATCAAAACCGACGGATCCCTAAACCGAGTCAATCGGGCCATTGTTTCAATGACATGCTAATGCCCACTTAATTTAGGTAACGGTCGTGTCGTGATGCGCTTGCGCAAGTCCGCGGGTGGTCGACCACCCAGCTATCGATAACAGTAACAGCAACACAGCGGCGCGTTACATGTCGATGTTATCGACTTTAATTATAACGCCCGTCCCTATCGATCACCACAATATGAGATAACGACACGACAAATGCGCTCCACTGATCTTCGGATTCATTTCTATCAATTATACCATATGTGGCTATACATTGATCTGGAAAGTGTAATCAGAAGAACGAAATGTTTTTATCTCATTACCCTATGAAAAAAGGTTTGTTTACGATATAAAATCTTGTAAAATGTTCTTTTTCATGAAATTGAAGTGCTAAACTAGTATGCGATCTATCAAACAGTAAGTAGTACTGTCATTTATAGAATTCTGTAATCAACACCTAATAAAATTGTGACGCTGTCTAAGTTCAGGTAGATACACGTCGCTATGCTTGAGGACTACTTTGGAATCTTACTCTTTAAACCAAAACATAGCACTTATATCACCTATCCCCGACCATCTGGGGGACGGCTCGTCAGGGAACGAAGCACGAAGTCCGAACCTCCCACTAAACAGTGGGAATGATATAATATCTTTTACATTTTTACATTATATTACAATGTTCAATAAACATTGTATTATTATGTATAAATGTTAAGGATCCGGGAGGTACTAAGTCTCCTTGAGAATTGCTTGGGTAAAGAGGGTACCCTCGAGGCCCGAATATCCTTGTCCTACCGCCCTTATGTCGACTTAGCCGTAGCATATGAGAGTCCGGTAGGTAAGACGTCCCGAGTAGTATATATCACCTCTATTAGGCCGGTATAATGGTAGCGTCGGTGGCACAAGATTCCGAACACGAGAGTTTTACGAGAATTTTACCACCTCTGCACTACAATTCGACACATCAGAGCGATTAACAGTAGCAAAGATCGAAAAGGTCACACTCTTATAAAAACCACTAACACAAAAACGATCTCCACATATTGTACCACCCCTATGTTGACCAAACATCGAATCGAATATACTTTAATAAAAAATAAACATCAAGAATCAAGTAAATAGTAATTCTACCAAACGAGATAAGGACAAAGAGGGTCACAGATAAAATAGCAGCTTTTTTATCTGTGATAAAATTCAATTGGGCCCTCTTATTGGGCTATTGTGATCGGTATCGTAAGTGCCTATTCTGACGCTTAAACTTGCTATTCACAGATTAATGACAGAGTGTTGGGGCTTTATGAATAAGCATGTTAAGATGATAATGATGATAAGCTTATTATTGGAAAATAATAATGATATTTAACATACGCTTAAAGTTATTCGAACAATAAGTTTAAATGAAATACATACCTACTTAAAAATGTATGTCGTTTTTTCTTTAATTGCTATCGGAACACCACTTCAACTGAAACATACTATTTTTATGTGTTTTTATCATATAATAATACTCATAGAATTCATTCTGCTGTGTATTTCTTCACAAATGATAAAAAAGACTATAAAACTTTGTTGAGGTATTTATTGCAGCCAATCACTTAACCACTGCTGGAATAAATTATTATTAAAAAATAACTATACAAAACAATCCTAAATCTATAGTGTTGTAATCTCTACTTCTGTTAAGTGTAACCTGTTGTTACCTTAACTGGGTATATGTCTTATGTTATCTCTATAAACTAGTGTTAACTAAAACATCTATTCTGTTCGGATTTAGGATTTGATAATCACGCCTAGCAGGCACTACTTAACATCGTTCAATTACAAACAGTTGTCGAGCAAAGTATACTATTTAAGGAATTTCAATGTCATAAAGCCAACAATCGACACTAAATAACCACTAAACGACCGAGAACTTGTTCAGTTAACAGTCGCTGCATCGGACCGCTGAGTATTTACGACTATTTCAACACGGCTATCGAATCAAGCGAGCCTGCGGTTCATAAACTATGGTTAATAGTTGGAAACTGCAACTTTTTAGGAACAGCAACATGTAGCTGTTTAATAATACAAATTGTGAGCATCCAATCAAACCGAAAAATAATAAAAGGTTATTAAACGTTGGAAATGTTTTCTTGTAACTTCTTTAGAATCAACGAAAGCAACTGTAACAAGGCGTTGTAACTAGATGGCGCTATACCCCTTTCTGAATGACGTTAACGATTTTACTTCATAGCTTGAATAGAACTCAAGCTTTTAGTATATTACTTAATCGATTACTGATAGATCATAACTTAATATCTTTATGCTCAGAAGTATTTTAATATTGATTATTATTAAGTTTCAGTTATGCTGTGTGAGGCTTCGATCAATATTATGTACGTATAATGTTTAAGAAAATAAAATTATATTCAGTGATATTGTTGTAGATTAAAAATTAAACATTAAATACGTGAAGCGAAAAAAGTTGAGAATTTCTTAATCAAGACAAGAAACCAGGTACGCGGTAAAGGTTAGGAAGCTCTGCTCTAATCGACAGCGACGGCGTCGATACGGCAAGAATCCCCAAGGCATTTCCTTACGGAGTATCTTAATTGTGGCTAATTGCGAGAAAAGCCCCATTGGCCTCGCAAAGAGTAAACGAATTAACAGACGTGCAACTCGCTAACAAAGACGCGATAAATTTCCTCTAAAACAAAGACCAGGTGCGAAAAACCGGGTTTTAAGTGAAATTTATTTAAGTGGTTCGGTCGTACGCCGGCTGAAATCTCCGCGATTCGGACCTAAAAGCAAACGCCTGTTATGTCGTCTTTCAAAACAAACGCGTTTTTGTGAAAAGACAGATAACAAATATAGCGTCTATGGAATGGCAGATAAAAATAAGTTTAATATGAATAAATTTAATTAATGTTGGTAACACTTATTAAAATTCAATAATACAAATGTAGTTTGACAATGTAGTTTGACATAAAAACTATATTTATTAAATTTTTAAGTGGTATTACTTTGTTTAATTGATTTAAAATTAAAATTAATGCAATACCAGAAGTAGTTACAAAAGAAGATTAAACTTCAACCATAGAGAAGTAGACGCGATTCGCAATTTGAATTCAAACGACTCTTCGTGTTTCGTTACTGCAGTCGCATGTCTTTCAAAGTGGACAGTTAATACGCAAGCTAATTGACTAACTCATTAGCAGAAACAGTGCGGAAGGCTTCTAAACTTACGACAATGACTACGAGTTGAGTCTTATCTCGTTGATTTAAAGTTGGTAGTAGGGAGTTTGAAGATTGTAGGCGTGTGAACTGCGTTCGGTTTTCTCTCCCGCAAGTTCAATACCACCATTAATACAATAAGCAGGTGTAGCTGGGCATTAAGATGCTTACAATTAATCTGTGTTGTCGTTTATACTTGATAGTGTGGTACAAACTTTTTATTTGTATCGTAATACATTTGTATGGTAATATATTTGTAAGTGACTATATAATCAAATAAGTATTTTTATACGGAATGAAATCGCGGATACAAAAAAGTTAGCCAAACTTGAAATTTGGTACAGAGGTTCCTCTTATAATATAAGTGAGCAATAAGAAAGGGTTTTTAGAAATACACCTCCTAAGGGGGTAAATGAGGATAGAAAGTTTGTAGGAACGGCCGTCTGTGTTGAAGCAAGTTCTATGAAACTTAGTATTTGGCTTTCTAGGTGGAAATAATGAAAAATGTATTTCTCAATTTTTAAAATCAACCCATAATAATATAAAATTGGCGTTAAAAGTTTGTTTGAAAGTCCGCCAATTTTAAAACAAACCCCATGAACCTTAGTATTTGACTTTCTGGTTAGATATAATAATAAAGTAATTGCACCGTTTTTGGAAAATCAACTCCTTAGATGTCAAATAAGGATTGAATATTTATATTACAGCCTTCGCGTACGAAGTCGCGGGCATCAGCAGTTAAACATATGTGCGCTAACTTCAAACATATCCGCGGGTACTGATAGCGCTAAAATGTTCCTAACCATCACATATAGAATCAAGCGCGGTATCCAGTATAGCATTCGCAATAATTGAACGCAATCGACTATTAACCGGTAATAAGCGCTTGGTACCGGACTCTGGGCAATTTTGCAAATTGACCGACGGATAAAGCGAAGTAATTTATTACTATTTGTGCTTTAACCATCTAGTGCGAGCGGTTGTCGGAAGAACGCTTTGCTTTCAACTATTTAGATTTTGTTATATCCTTGAATATTATCTACGCAGGAAAGGGTTAACGTAATATAATACGATACGATATGTGTAAGGAGGATCAAATCCTAGTTCAAAGTATTATCGAATATGTTCCTAACTTTTTGTCAAACCATTTTTGTCCCATTCTGGCCAAGGGTCCCAAGAATGTAAGTGTTTAGGCCATAGTATTCTGCATTGGCCATGTGTAGATGGAACCATGGAAATGGTAGATTTCACACGTCTTTGAGACTTTTTTAAAACGCTCGCAGTGTAGGTTTCCTCACGATGTTTTCGTTCACCATAAAGCAGTGATAATTATTTTCTAATACGCACATCATTTTTAAAAAATCAGTGGTGCGCGCCTGGGATTCGAACCTCGGACCCTCGATTGAGAGGCCGAATTTCAACCTATCACTGCTCTTTTTATAAATAAATAGATTTAATTCGTCACATCACACTGTGATGCTTTGCTATGGAGACTTCACGCAATATATAAGCTAGAATACAAAATTAAAATGGTTACAAGTGCTTACTGGTGCGTGCGTAAATCCCCTATTGCTCACTGAGTCGCTCAAATACGTTTCTAACTCGCTCTACGGATACTATCTGCCTACACAATATTTCATTTGTATTGTTATTACGCACATCATAATTCTGGTTTTAAATACGCTTTAACTATACAGAATTTTTGGTCCTTCTTGACAATCCGCGTGGCCGAGCGGTCACCATACCGATCTGACGCACAGTGGGTCCCGGGTTCGATTCCCGGCCAGACAGAAATAT
>DWNE01003719.1:0-16241 GCA_018249875.1 Cecropterus toxeus
TCGCTAAGCAAGCGTTGAATGGTACAAATATAATCATCGTTTTTGTACGATAAGAAAAACTGAGCCGGTTACAGATTATGTTTTACGTATTTTTTATATTTATCGTTATATTTATTGTTATAACACCCTGACCTAAAACTTTGGCATGAAAAAATGTTCAAATAACAAAAAATATATATTTATTATTTGACCATTTTTTCTACTTATATATTCTTTTTAGTTTTAACTCCAGAAGCCTTTTTTGTACAATACAAAATAGTCCCCTTTACAGAAGCAGAAGGTAATACCTTCTGCTTAACACATTAAAATTGAATATTTATTTCTGTAGGCATTTCATGAAATTCAAAAATATCTTCTTAGACCTTGAAGTCTTACAAACCTTATATCTTCCAAACTCCAGACATCAGCTCTAGAATATTAGAAGATATAACACTGAAATAGCAAACCGCAAAAAATAGCTCTTATTTCAGGTAATTGATGCACCGACTATACTGGCATCGTATGGCCAAATGTCCATTTGCAACTATAATAAAAATTACAACATGTGACAGTTATGACAATACTATATCAGTTTACAACTAATAAGATGATGTCCAAACGTGCAAGGGTGTCTTCCACTGTCAATCACGTACGGCCTAAGGCGTCGTCCCAATGAAAAGCAATTATGCGACAATCGCAGCCTATGCGAACTTCAATCGCACTTAGCTAGAAGCCTGTAGCCCATCTGATATTTAAATATGATTAAAGCGGAATACCTCATATTCCTCTGCTTTACCTTTCCCTTTACGCTGAATTGAGCTTCCTTTCATTGCTATTCGTCATCAAACCATTATTGTTCCACCGCTGAGAGTTGAAAGTCTCCATCCCTATGAGCTGTAAGAATGTTTTAGGTCTCAGTTGAGGATTTGGTCTAAGTGTTTACTGATAGACTGGACATATTTTCGAATTTTCTAAAGAATTCTCATGGATGTAGACGTTACGATTTTTGCTTTCGCAATTAAAATAAGTAATCATTCTAAAATGCTCATAACTTCGACAAATCAGAGGTGTTGAAGTCTAATCTGGGACCACCAGATTCAAGGGGATATTTGGCCCCAAACAAACAATATCACATAAGTGACCTAGATAATTGGTGACGGCAAATCGCGATGTAAGTGCTATTGAAATGCTTTTTACATACTTTAATCGTGTAGTCGCGTTCTATTATGACGACGCCCTAAGCCTTGACGGGCAAATTCGCTGCGAATTCGCAACAGCCAGGTCTATTGTCGGTTGTGTAAAACGATGTATCATCCTCGGTGACGCAACGCTCTCGGTTTCGCCTGCACTTGTCCTGAATGTGAACGCTCCGTGACCGCAAGAAAAATATGGAAACGCACGCCTCTGATGCGTATCAACGTTCAGAGACACCGCGTGTTGCTAGAACACACTTCACTTGTTAATTGCGAAATGTAATAGGATCGGTAGCCTTGAAAAAGGTATTTGTGCAACTGTTTGATCTGAAACGTGAATTGTGATTAATAAGTATTTATTACCGATGAAGTTTTTCTGTGTCCCTGGTACATTTAACATAATTGACTAAGAGTATAATTATATCATTCATTTATTTTGTAGTCTTTCAACATACCCAACTATTTTCGAGGAAAAGATAAGCCTATGTCAGTCCATCTAAAGTCTACGGCTACATGAAAGTCTCGTCAAAACCAGTACAGCGTTTACCTTTATCAACATGTCCAGCACACCCAAGGTTACAAGACTGTAGATGAATAAAGTATGCAGCTTAGGGGATTATTTTTATGATATTTTACTAATACGGTAAATATATAATGTACGGTTTTATTAACGTATTTTATGGCTGAAACATCATCATACAATTGAGCAACGTAATATTTAGGTAATATCGATATTAAATATAAAAATTTCCTTAGCACAAGTATTCCTTTCTGCTTATATGTCTCTTCTGTATTCTAGAAAAAATCTAAAATTTATAACATAAACTCTCCAAGGCAGCTTTACTGTTCTTACCTGTCTTAAAATCAAATAACTGCTTTGACCAACCGTTGTGAAACATCGCGTGTCCAGCCAAGCCAACCTTACTCAGCTTAGGGCAACGGTTGTGCAACCACGGGCATCATTACCGCAATTATGATTTACTCTTCGCGCATGCTCTGATGATCTTGAAAGTGAAGACCTTGTAGCGTCATATCGCTAACAATGTTTGTATAGTAGCCAAGATGATCCGGTCATTCTTTGCTTTGTTGGTTGTTATAACTTCGGTTTCCAAATTCTACTCAAGCCGACCTTGAAAATGATTCTGCTCTTATTTCGTTCAATCCTTAGGTTCTTATAGGACAGGTATCTAATAGTAAATCTTTATCCAAAAAGTTTTAACATCCTCCCCAAACCGAAACGTACTAAACAAACTTGAACTCAACAATAGTCCTGTCAGCAAGTATTTACGACACGCATTCCGAGGGCCATAAAAAGCCGTAACAATTTACGGATATAACAAAGAAGCTAGCATCTAGTACGGGAGCTAATAACGCACCGAGCAGCATCAGTGCGCATGCGCGGGGGCGTCCATTCACGCTGCTGATTGGCCCATCCGGTGCGCGCTCAATGAGATGATGCGCCCGCGCCGCCTCTGTCATTGAGCAAAGGTCTCTCGCCTACATTCGTGATCAGCGCCACAGATCAACGCAAGATTAATACGTCTTCTGTTATTGTCCTATGTATTACGAAAGAAACTAACCACACGATTTGTTCGAATAACACGGAAATGTTCTTATCTTGAGAGAATTGCGTACGTTTTATAATTTAACTGAAATTCTAAAGTTACTTAAAACGGTTAATTAAACCAGTTACAGCACTAAAGTTCTTTGTTAGAACTACCAAAAGCACTTTATATGCTTATGCAAAGCTTTTGTTCGCGTCATTTTCCACGCCAGTGAATCGAGGACCGTTTGAAAATAACATTTTTACCGCATTATGGCCGAACCCTCCTGCATGGTTCGGTGGCCATAGGGGTATTTTAAACAGATATTACACATTTTCAGAACTCATTTTAACAAATTTGATATCACAAATTGGAAGTGTTGATAAAACTTGCATCGTAATTTTAATATCATCTCAATAATTGGATCTCTGTATGAAATGGTTAAGTTTACAAATCAACATATTCGATAGCCGAATACAGACCAAAACTTTCTCGATCTTTCCGACCATGTATCATGCGATTCATTGATAAAAGTCTAAATTTTATCTTGACTTTTCTCAGACTACCGCGCGCTGCCTGGCCAAAACGGGTGACGTTGTATTGTGGACTTTTGTATTAAATTTCAAACAGTTTTGCGGTTTTCTAAGTTTATTAGAAGACAATAATTTATTTAACTAGCACGCCAGAACTAACCAGAATGTTAAGCCTCAGGTGACTAAGAACAGTTTTACATTAATTTACATTTACTCGCGTGTTGCCTAGCTTTAGTTGTTACAACTGACAATTTGCAATAAAAACTAACTAACATTGAATAATCGTAATTTTTTGTTTACCTTGTAACATCGTGTGTCTACCATGATTTATTAAACCTTACAAATGCAAACAAGTCAAAGCTAAAACACTTACCAGTTAATAGCATTCATTGCGGTAATTAAGAAAATATAATCACCTCAAAATGGCGCGAGATTTAATCAATATTAAGTTTAATGTTTATAATAATAAAGAATATTTAACATGCCTTCGTAAAACAATGCTATAGAAGGCGATTTGAATGCGAAACGTCGCACGCGCCGTCTACGTCACGCGACGTTCCAAGTTCAAACGACGAACAATAGACGCGGTAAAAATGGCGCGAGCTTTTGTTACGGGCGCTATTGTAACCGGCGTGGCCATGTCAGAGGTAACTATATGTATCGAACTATCTCTACAGATAATCAATATTTTCCTGTAGTGACACCTATTGTATTTTTTTCCTAATCACTTTACAAGCAACACCAACCAGCCAGTTCTAATGATGAAACTTCACACTAAAAGAATATTTTATATGATTCTTGGTTTTAAATTAAATTCGTAGCAAGGGTTACTTTATTAGATACTTGCTTATTTTTATTTAAAAAAAAACAATTATTGCTACTAAGTGCTCAAGCTACCGAAAAATCAAAACTCTGGTCATTAAAATTGTCTATGGTAGACATCATTGACAATAAAACAATAGAGCTGCACAGTTTGTTTATCTGAAAAAAGAAAAAACAATTTCGGTTAACAGCTCAGCTTGCTCACTCGAAAATAAAGCCATCAATTTTATTATATATAATAGGCTTTACATAAATTGCATAGCGCAACAAGTGCGCGTAAAAGCTCCCCTTCAAACAACCCTTGTTTGCCACCTGTTGCCCGAACCACCATTTATAACGCGACGTGAACCTGAGTATAATATTACATTGTAGGCTTGACTATCAGTTTGAACTAGAGATGGGACGATACTAGATTTACCGGGAAACCGAATATTTCTCGGCCGAGTACACGGACGAATATGGTTCAGTCTTGACAGGATAACAGGTTTGCAAGTGTGTTCACGCCGTGCTGCCGGCGAGAGCCCGCTAGTCAATGAGCAGTAATTATTATTGGCGAATAATATATTTTAAGACAAAAGGTACATATACATAAAAGAGGCATATAATTGTTAGAAGGCAGAAAATCTTGTATCTTGAATTGTAATTTATTTTGTAATTTTTGTTTGTCCCGTCTGAAACTCTATTTAAATTTAATCTTTTAATTATTTTTAAGCAGGCGGAATTTTGGCAGTGAAACTTTATAAGCGATAAAACCAAAACGTGATACGATAGCAATTGTCGGCGCTACAACTAGATGGCGCTGTGTCCCTTTCTGAATCACGCGAACGATTTTACTTAATGGCTTATAAAAGAGCTCAAGTCGGTATATTTCAAATAAGACGTCCGAATATGAGCTGCAAGGATTACTTAATTATAATATCTCTCGTAAACTGTTTTTCGGAAATTCTGCCGTGTATAAACTGGACTCATACACATTTTTACTGTTAATATAATAACTTATTTAATGTAAGGCATTTTCATAAATTATATATTAAGTTCTATTTACAAGCTTGCGTTCGCCCTTCCTCCTTATTTTCTATTTTCTGACAGTATATAAAAAATATATAACCTATGTCATTCCAGAAACGGTGACAAATCCAACAACACCTCTCATGGTAAAGGTCGTATAGCCGTTTGGGTTGTAGAGCTTACCGTAGAAATTGGCATACACTTTCGATAAACATCCTTCTAGAGCAGTCGGTAAAAACACCGAATACCGAGTAATAAACGAATAGGTACTCGCTGGGTCTCTTTTTGAACTATCTTGACACATCTTATCTACGGTTTATCGGATCCAGAGCATGCAATTGGCCTTACACCAGTGTTTCTCAAAGTGTAGGGGCGATATCTGATTTGTGATTTTCAGATATAAATAAACTAACCTATTTTAGAGAGACAGATTACCGGATAGTCTTTTTTTCGTCCATTCACTCTCGAAGAGTGTAAGAAAGAGCTACAAAATAATTTATTCTAAAAGTTATCGAGAAATTAAGTTTGAGTACCTCTGCCTCGTACGATAGAAGTAATAAAAACGCACAACAAAGAACCACGCAATCCGGTACTAAGTGGAAAACAACAAAAGGCCAATATTGTTATGGAGCTGTTAAGTAGAATTTACACTCGCTAATTTTGAAGTTAAACAGTATCAGAGCAGGTGCAATATGACAGAATATACTCGTATCTCACACTTTAATACCTACACCATGTGCAAATGTATGTATTTTACATAATTGTAATGTAGAGATTTGCTAAATAACTAGCTGAGCCTGGCGTTTTGATCCGCGTTTAAAAAATGTATCTTGACATTACTCATACTTTAACCAATTTTTATTTTCGCGCGGATCTATAATTGTTTTTTCTTTACCCTTAATGATGCCTTATATCTTAAGCTAGCTGTCAGTGGAAATCCCATGAAAATCAGACCAGCGGTCAGTAAGATATATTGCCATTTACATTTCGTAGAAGTCTGTAATTTTGATATTACAAATGAAACTTTTATTTATTTGTATAGATGTTACTCATATGTACACTAATAGTTGGTACCTAACCATAAAAAATAGGTAATATTTAACTCACGTCAATACTTACTATTTAGGTACTATGTAAATATAAAAAATGTATAGTATTAGTGTAAAAGTTAAAAATATATAAAGATAGAAAAGTTTAAGTAAATAAAATGAAGTCTTTTCACAACGTCACATAAGGGTTAGATGTATGGATGTGCATGTGATGCAAATGTCACGGATATAAATAAAGTTAAACATACAATTACTTAGCCTTTAACAATTACCTAAATTCATTATTTTCTAAGTGTACTCATATGTTTCCTTTTTTGTACAAAATTAACATAGTGGACATATTTTTATGTGTTATTGCAATAATTCGTATACTGAATGGTTAGTGAAAACTGCCACCCATGGACATGTCTTATCAAGCCCAATAAGAAAAGAATCCTACCTGACCTCGGCCACAGATGCGTTGCTACCGAGGACTAAGTTGTCGGACTAAGGACGAGGTGTGTCTACTGTCTGGGCCAAGTTGTAGTGATTAGGTAGAAACAGGTGTGGAAGTAATGCTGTAATCAAACCACAAAGAAATCTTCTGCCTTCATTTTATCGTAGGATTAGGATAAATTATAAATTCCAGGTAGAACCAATGTAGTTCGACCTAGGAAGTACCACCGCCATATCTATTGCTAGCGTGAAGCAGTTCTTAAGTTTCAGTAGAAGGTTGTAGTTGCTCACTTATATATGAGGCGACCATCTTAGTCCTCGGGTGTGGCAACGCATCTGTGATCGACAGAAGGACCTTTGTTTATGGGCGGCAGTAATCACTAACCATCAGGTGGACAGCATGCTCGTTTTCCTAAAAAGAACAAAGAAACTATAAAGAAGATATCCTTATCATTGTTTTAAGATATCACCTTCACCTACTATACTTCACCCTTTAATTAGTCCCAAATTACTCAAGGTTGATGTAATTTGGTGGCGCTCGTCCGGGCGCATCTCCTGCCCATTGTGCCGTTATCTACGCCATTCACGATTCGGCCCACTCCAATCATGTATTTAAACCCTCAACACTCGATCTAGTCTCAAGAACTCGGGAACCTTGATGCCACTTACTTTGATGAAACGGTGATTTGATTAAAACCTTTGTTCTTTAAATATTTGATATAACGTAATAGGAG
Organism: Cecropterus toxeus; assembly: GCA_018249875.1. Classification (NCBI taxonomy): domain Eukaryota; kingdom Metazoa; phylum Arthropoda; class Insecta; order Lepidoptera; family Hesperiidae; genus Cecropterus; species Cecropterus toxeus. The sequence goes on from DWNE01003719.1 coordinate 7,298, forward strand.
GGACAACACAGCTAAGTTATCATTCTAAACATACAAAAGCAGAAGAATACTCACTTTTTAATAATCGTAGGACACGTTTTTGATATTCCAACCTTAAGGAGAGTTTGCGTTCGCGCTTTTGCATACGTACATACATAAATACATATACTCGAAAATAACATTATATTTCTTATGGCACTGTTTTGAAATACCATACCAACTGTCGTCTAGTTATATGCCATTAATACTACAACATAAGGTGAAAAGTTCGATATTTTGTATTACTTAATATTTTATACAGACCTAAATAAAGTAAATATCACTTCTCAATAGCTACTCTCACGAAAGGGTAAACCACTTTTTACCTCATTAAACATTCTCGATAATTTAATGACAAACTTCATGTTCCCACTTAGTTATCTCCGAGATAAAGCCTCTAGTTAAATAGATAGAGATTACTAAGGAGATTTTTACGGTTTTTAAAAGATTGTAAGCCAACAAAGGAGATAGCATCGTCATTACGTAATGATGGGTTGACGGATGAGGTAGCAGAAAGCTAAGTCTTTATCTCTCGGTCTTATGGTTAACACAGACATGTGCTTTGGTTTATCAATGGCATAAGGGTAAACAAGTAGAATACAAATTGAAATCTACAAATACGTGGTATAAAACCGAGAAACTTAAAATTATGTCCACCTTAGCTTGTCTTCTTTGAGAACTGACAATTTTTATTATCAAATTTCGAATAACATTTACAGTATTGTATTTGGCAAAAGTTATTATTGTCAACCCATTATTATCCCATTACAAGCTACGGGTCTACTCTCAGACTGAGAGAGTAGTCTTAGTGCACCGCGCTGACCGAGTGCGAATTGGTAAGAAAAACCTAGTATATTAAATAGGACTATAACTTTAGGCTTCAAAGAATTAGGTCAACTACTCTGAAGTATTGGTATGTTTTACACAGTATTAATTACCAACACCATTACTATGGAAAGTTTTATGGTTGTGCAAAAAATAGGTAACATTTACAATATGTTGTCTTACTGTAAATCTTCCACCTGTCACTCGGTAATCCGTTTTTCACCATGATACAGACAATTACACGAATACTCGGTGCAGATAGACCATCCACGGGACTCGAACGGAAACCATATGCTTTAATTAAGCCCAAATCACTTGGTCTTATTACTTTAATTAAGGATGCGGAAGGCCCGCCACTTGGTTTTTGCCAAAGTAAGGAACGCCATGCCAATGTATAATGTCGCGTTACGTTCTTGGGCTCACTTGGGTTTTTTACTTTTATCTAGTCGTTTTGTTGCTTTAAGTATAAATCGACGGATGTATAATTAAAATTGGCCTATACATATGTGTATCGTTTACATGTACATTCTCGTTAAAACACGCGGCAGGGTATTGTCAAGTTCTCTGGCAACAAAGCAACATATAAATCCTTTCCGTAACTTACAGAAATGAAATTAAACAAATCCTAGTGTATCACAACAAGCGAGTAAATTTGACTATTGTTTTAAGTAATATATGGAGGGACCATCTCAGTTCTTATCATGTTAGTCCATTCCGGGCAGTGACAACGATTTCAAATGGTAAGTCACGAGACACAACAACTCATCATTGAAATTTAGTCACTCCTGAATGGATCAGTTTAGTCATTATTAGATGGCATAGTCATCATACGTTTACCAGTCACTATAGAGATAATACATACGATTTCCTATAAGGCAAAAAAGATGCAATGATCGTCATGCCCAATTTCATACAAGTAATCTTTGATAAATGCGGACCCAAATGATGTACATTTTTATGTACATATTTCTATATACCTTGACATAATCCCAGAGATAACGCAGACAAGCTACCTGATGCAATGTAGTCACCATTCCTTTATTATATGACATTTGTATCACAAGATGAATCCGTCAAACATCGCCGTAGACCTCGTTTTGCTGCTTTTTTAATTCTCTAGTAACACCTCAGGAAAAAAATATTAGAACCAAACCATTTGTATTTTTTATGTACTTATCTTTGTGTATGTGTGCACAATACAACATAGAGATTTATAATTATGAAAGCTTCTAATCGCACCGCTTAAACAATTTACATAAATAATTTGACATGTCTTGGGATTATAATAAAAAGAGCCGACAACTAGATACGCCAACGCAAATACTATCAAACGGAATACTTTTGCATCCAGTCCACTCACAGACAATCTTACAATCTAATTAATATACAAGTATAATCGTACATATAACATCGCAGGTGTGTTGCACTTACTGCATCTTTACGCTTATCTTACGAGACAATGGTTACTTGAATAACGTTAAAAAAATCCTACAAATGTCTTAGCCGTGTAGCTCGGTGAAGTTACAAAGGAACGTTAAGATTCCTTGCATTAATGAAGTACTAAGATAATTTAATTACTTTGTAAAATGATTCTCGTTTTCTTTTTGCCAGTTTTTATAATAACCGAGTAGCAAATAGCGTTCCGAATAAGCTACTGCAGTCGATTTGCATACTTCTTAAGTCGTATTAGGAGAAAGATATATGAATGAAATGAAAACGGAAAGATACATGGGTAGTAGTAGTATTAAAACATGCGCGAGCGCATTGTGAATTGTGATCGTCGATCATTGATGCTGTTGTTTAGTGACCACTTACACTAAAAACTAAATGCGAAAATATTTGGCGTCTAAAAGTTAGACGCCAAATATTTTCGCTTGCTTAGTATTTTATATTGTGAACATTGTGAACATTGTGAACTTCACACAATGTGAACAACAGTGTTCACAATGTAAACACTGTTGTTCACATAAACTTAATGTTTATGTGACCTCCGCCGTTTCCAAGCGTGTTGACTTTTAGCTAAAACCCCAAAAAAGAAGGCATACGTCCAGCATCGAAAACCAAGACCTGGTGGTTGAATGAAATATTAAAAAAAAAAAAAACAAAATATGACATTTATTTAGAGTTTTATATAAAGAAATAAAATGATACTCTCTCAAAACCTTTTTCAATATAGAAAATGAAGCCTGGTCATTACAATAACAATGCTCTGGCCACAATAACTCAGTGCGAAGGATATCGTTGCGATCGAATTATTGTGCGTTTACTGTAAGTAAGGCACTGTTCACACTGTAGACTTTATCTGTAGTCATGATATTTAGTTTATTTAGGTTTTAATGATCTTAGGTTACTATGTGCATTTTATGTGCAACTAGATAAAATATTTTCATTTATTTTAAGCTAACCATGTAGCTTCATTTGTAGAAACAAAAATTGTTTCAATTATTGTACTGTAAGTCATTTAAAGGACTCTGAAAGGGAAACTTTTTAATTTTCTCTCAACTAAATGTTTAGAAAATATTTGTATTTTTTTTTGTAAGATTTATTTACCTACAATTAATTTGATGCTACAAATGACAAATTTAATAAATTATATGCGTGTACGTCAATGGATGGTTACTGTCGTTGATTTGGTATCTGCCTAAGTGCTAGTACATGGAACTCGCCGAATCAGGCGGGGTTGACGCGGACCTAGCGTTTGACTACTTTGCCAGGCATTAGCGCGGCCGCTGGTTCATAATTCTCCATACGCTTAATATAGTCGCGAACTCGCTCGCAACTTCCCCGACAAACATTCCTTTTAAGCGGTTTTCGACAAAACAAATGTATTTGTCTAATGGTAAAAACCACATGCCAAAAAAACGCTTTCTGTACCCATAGGTCTCATAGTTTTCAAATTCCCTCTTGTAAAATTTAGCGTTTTTGTGGTGTGTTATTCATGCAAAACAGTATGTACGATATGTACACATTCGTACAATTGACCGCGCCTGCCTACGCACCCGCGTCTTCAGTGTGAACAAGCACTAACACCGGCACTCGCATCGTGAGTCAAGTGCAGCTGCGTGGTGTATCGAGTAAATCACAATGCAGCAGGCTCGATGCAATTAATGTCTCTGCGATTCCGAACCGCCGCTACTCACCGCCCGTCAGTTATGAGCCTTCGTATCTCGCACCTAACTTAACGCTCCTATATTTAAACGTATCCTGACTATATGAGTTTGCATTATGAGAAAGGTTTCAGTGTGCAAGCTGTCAATAGCAACTTATAGCTTAACAGAAACAGATTATAAGAAATAATTGGAAATATGATGCTAGTTTCTTAAGTTAACGGTAGTATTCCAGGTCGTATTTTTCTTTCATATTTAAAAGTCATACTAAAGGTAATGGTAGCATAATCTCAACTTTCAACGACGAAAATTTCAAGAAAGTGTAGATCGTATTGGTAATCATGCTTCATAAGCATAATTATGATCAGTTATCTAGCAATATACATATTGATAAGCTCACACACTTTTGAAAACATTGGAATCCTCTTAATTGTACGTATTTGTATATTTTCGCAAAGGTAATAATTAACACCTGTAACAACATAAACTTCTATTTAGAATGTATATTAGAAGGAATGAAGTAAGTAAAGCTCGAATACGTAATTAATACTTGGTTGCCGTAGGACAGATGAAAAACATCAGAGGGATAAGCAAAAATATAGTAAGTACCACGATAGTACAGTTGTATTAAATTAAGCACAAAAAAACTTTTCCTTTCAAATCCACCAGACATTTAAAATACTAATTAAATATACTTAAAACTATAAAAAATCTCGTTATAAATGCATTTCTCTTAATACATTCAAGGTCAGTGTCTCATCACGTTAACCTTTCTTATCAGAATTGCAAATTAGCCTAATAAAGCTTAAATTAACTTTATGAATCGTATATAGTGTGCGAAATCTTTTGATAAAACTGGATTACAGACAGAAATTAAAATAATTATTAAACGTACACATTCCAAGCTAGTTCGTTAACTTTTAGACACTATATATTTATAGAAATGGTACATGGTTCATATTCGTAAATCTTTAACTCATTAGTCAAATATACAATTTATAGACTACAGAGATAAATAAGATAAATAAAATATACGAACAACTTACTACACAATAAAACTCAATATATTATTTGATATATTTAAATATAAGAATAAGAATAAAAAATATTAAGTATGTATGTATGTGTCATATACATTCTTAAAGAAAAATAAAGAAATTTATATAAACAGTGTCTTACAGATAATTTAAGAGATTTATGGTATTGTTAGAAATTTGGTTAAAATAACAAAGACTCAAAGGCATTGATACTTGTTGATCACGTTGAAAACAAATGTTTAATACAACAATAATAGATACTTAATATATCTCTACAATTTTATGTGCTTGAACTTAGGTTTAATCCAATTTACTGGCTAATGAACACAGGGTAAAAATTATGTCGATAGAAACTTTTTCTACAGCTAGGTAAGCGAAGTAATATTGAAACGATATCAGTAGAGCTGAGCTAGAGCAGATCTGAGCGGGCAGCGACCGTGGGAGAGCAGCACAAATCTCAACATCTCAAAACTGGTCGGCAGGTGTGCGCCGCACACACGCACCCGCCCACGCACACACGCGCACCAAACCAGCCGCTCTTATGAATGAAGCCTCCATACACTACAGTACAGACGATGTAATCTTGCTTGTTTATCTCTGATTTATTTTATTCGTGCCCATCGGCTCCGAAAGAAATCCACTATTAATTTGTTCATCAATACGTCGCAAGCATAAATACTGTAGATGAAGTAATTAATCCGTACGATAATCATCTTCTGATGAGACTTACTTTTGATTAGACGAGACCGCAATGCTCTCCAATCTGTCACTTGCGTATGCTTTGAATATTATAGATCTAATTTATGCCACCGGTAATGGCGGCGGATGTGACTAAAGCTCGAAATTGTGTACTGATTGCAATAGAATACTTTAGACACTGACATCGTATCATGTAAATCTTACCTAACTGTATCATGGTATTCGCAGCTTCTGTACAACACCATATATGAATTACTTAATTAAATAATGATACATATGTATATTGACATGTACAGCGATTTTTCTAGTGTCTGTGACTGCATATATTTGCGATTATTTTTTAAAGTTATTTACAGCACTTAATCTTAAACAGCACATCATAAAGTAAATTTTAAATTATATATTTAAAATATTAAATAACTGATTCAATAAATATCATAACAAAATTTCAATCATATACGAGTACACCGATCATCTGTAGACGACATAGTACAAAAAAATACTTAATTATAAGCAAAGAATTAACGGGCGATATGAAAATTACGCGCCCGAAAGTCTTGTCATTGTGTATTTCAAATTTAACATTATTAAATAATACTTTTAACGCAATAAATAACGCAATCCCTTTTTGTTGCAGACATCCCTTCGCAGGTGCCGCCGCTCACGCCCGGCACCAACAAGAAAATGGCCGAAGCGCTGAAGGCTACCTTCGCCTCTTGGGAGAAGGAACAGCTGCGCCTCGGGGTGCCCAAAGGTAAGGCTTCTAACAGTACTTTTGATATTTTACCCACTATTTAAGTGAGATTTCCACATACATATCGTGCTTATTATTGCTCGAAGCCTGCAGACACTATTGCGACAACTGGTGAGATGTCTCCGAAAAGGAAATATAGATGGGTTTACGATCCTCAACGTCTAAGAAGTCGACTTAAAGGAGAATGTCTAAAATTTAGTAGAGTCAAAATCCATAAATATATTGTTTTGCCAAATAGGTACGTGAATGATAAATTGCATTTACGAGAATACAAAATGTATGGCCAACAGGTAATGTAAAGTTATTAGGACCTAATTTGTTGTTTAATAAAATGTGATCGATTTACATATTACCTAAAACACACACATCATTTTTTAAAATTAAATGTACTTTATCGCTCAATATATTTATAAATTTTTTGGAGGTTTGGCAAGTTCATATTTTTTCGTCTTGCGGTGTATCGGTGCTTCCTTTCAAAGAAAATGGAAGTATTATGGCGGAGGACTATACAATGTAATACGTATTAATTTATAAATTCATACATAATACAAACTTATTTTTGTCGACTAGTCCATGACTTAGTTGCAGGCAATTTATCACAATTGTTCGGTCATAAAATATAAAAAAAACATATATATATATACGGTATAAAAAATACATTTCATTGAGTATAACTTATTTGAACATTAAGTTCCATGTGTGTATGTTAATTTTAAACTCGATTTTCACAATCCGACAATTACAATGATTATTTCATTTATTCATTAACTTCCTACATAGCTTTGACAATTAAGAGAATATTGATTAAAATAGCGTATGTATTACTAGAGAGCATTCTAGTTTCATTATAGCGTATAATCAGAGTATTTTAAAGTTAATTAATGCAAATTCATGCTTTAACTATTTCTTGCTTTTACTATTGCATTTGACAGCATTGTTATTACATATTATTAAGTCGCAATAAGAGTTTTGCATTACGACTACCTGAAGGAAAGATCTCGGATAATAATAGTAGTATTTATTTTACGGTTATATAAACGGTATTTCGTATATAATCACCATTTAACTGCTCACAAATTACGTTTTATAATGAAAAGAAAATAGAAGCTTAAATATTGTTTATAGAGTCTACGATATGTATGAACTGCTTACTAGTTTGATGACGGGATTTAAGAGAGCATTTAAAACTGATTGTAAATTTTACGATGATAAGATTATTTATACAGGAATTTTATTTTATACTGCACAGTTGGCTGGCTCAGTACGATCGTGGGTCTTTTCTCGGTTTTTTTGCCATCTGTGGGGCCGTATGGAGATATTTATTCTCTGTATTAGTTTGGCTGTACATAAGCGCAATTTGATATGGTGCCACAATCTAAAATTTTCCTAGAATGCAGACGGAAGAGTGTTACAGACTTATATAGTTTTTTTGAAGAAGAATTCGGCGGGATTTAGATTGCGCAGGACCGATCAGAATGGTATAGATTAGGGGAGGCCTATGTCCAGCAGTGGACTTTCAAGGGCTGATGGATGATAGATTATTTTTTTTATTTCACTTGCGCATTCATATTTGATTGTGCGCATCCATATGACTACAATCAAAATTCGGTTATTCCACCTAAACTTGTGAACAATGGAACACATGCCCGTGTAACGTCTCCCAAACTGTTATTTTAACTTCTTGCCTTTTGCATACGTATATTTTCTGTGAAGTTAATTTGAAATGTAATAAACGTCTATTCCTTAGTTACTATTTCTCTACAAAAACACAGACTGTCAGCGATACATCCGCCGTTTGATTTCTGCGTAGTGCTAAGCTGAGCGTGTAATACGGACTTGATTTGCATGAGGTAATGGTCTATGCATGGATTGTTTTTTTCCGAACGTGCCTGTATTGTTCGTGTTATATTTTAAGTAGTTTCAACGCTATGAAATGAACGGATATATGAGAGAAAAAAAATCACTTGAAAACCAAGAAAGTTTATTTATTAATAAGTTTTGTACACAGATTTAAAGAACTACAATATAAGTACAGTACAAACTACCTTAATATTATTATTAACTACTATAATTTTCAAGATGATTTATGTTTTATTTTAATAATATACACGATATATATACAGTTACAAACGAGCATGTAGTCCAAGTTATAGTAAGGAAGGAAAGAAGGAACTACTCCCACCCATCGACATATGGGATCCAGCCCAGATAAGATTAGTTTTACCTGCGAATTCTCAGTGACTTAATGTCTTTCCAACTTTAGGGACTAAGTCGAAACGCCTTGGATAAGTTTGTTTCCACCTTCAAAAGACACTCTTCAAACGAAAACACAATAAGGCTTAACACTTTTAAGCATACATAGATGTAGCGGTTTCACCTGAGTAAACTCAAAACGTTTTATCATATTTAAAAAAAATACATTATCAATGAAAAAATGTATGATTGATGTAAGCGATTTTTGCCGATATCTTCAAAGTAATTAGTATCAGTTTATAACAATATGT
>DWNE01003720.1:0-16241 GCA_018249875.1 Cecropterus toxeus
TGTATTCTATATATATTATTATTTTACCTCGTGACGAAAATATGAGTAAAATATAATTATATTTTAATAGCCAATAAAAAGTTGTTTAACACGAATATGATATGATATAATTAATCTTACTAAATTGACTTTTAAGATTTTATAACATTATTCATTAGTTCAGTGAAACTACTGTTAGTAAAAACGAGTTGAAAAGGATAAGTCTGTTAAGATCACATCGGACACATGCAGGCCACGTTCTATCGTAACTTCACATAAATATCGATTTTAATGAACTTATCCACCAACTATACATATTACATATATAACAATGTGATTTGAAGTAGATTTATTTCATTACACCCATTCCCTGACTTTCCCATACAATTATCCATAATCCATTATAAATCTTACCCACAACACTTCAAAGCATCGCGTCGCTGGGTTTAAAGTCAGTTCATTGTTCCTGAAAGTAACTTAAGAAAGTAACTTATACTTACACATAGCCATCATCCCATTCGAAGTTGTCCATCAAACTCCATGCAAAGTATCCAATCACGTTGCTGTGGTCTTCGTGGATAGCGTGTAGCAACGCGTTGAGGTAGTGGCTGTAGTAGGACACTCGAGCATCGTCATGGACCCCGCTAAAGTCCGCGTACCCATTCTCCGTCACTATAATAGGCACATTATTGTACTCCTTCGTTATCCAATGTAGGAGACGTCTGAAGCCGAAAGGTACAACCTGGAAATGACAATAGTGTACTTTTAGACATTTGAGGTACGAAATTTTCTCTTTCAATCTCTATGACGTCTGATATGTACCGTGAAATATTATTTTTACAAATAATGCTATCATTCGTTTGCACGTGTACTGAAATCAAAATGAAAAACAAACCAAACGAAAATAAAAATTTAGATAACATTACAAAACTGAGGTTTTGCCACTTAAGACTCACATCCCGTAAACAGGTGATACGAGTGTGTACCTATTTACAATGTCATTACTTAATTGTTTAGCGCAAACGCAGATTTATTATGTGAATAAAGACAAAGACAAATCATAAAATAATTACAGCCATTAGATTATAATCTGAGCAATTTACTAAAGATTATGCGTCTAAATCGAAGCGAATCTGCGGCATCAAGCAAGCGCGTTAATTTTAGTTTTTATTTCAAATTACCTTTAACCAAGACGAGGAGGACATTGAAGGCCAGTTCGGATCTTGAACCCTGACGATGCCGATATCATTCTCGTGTGAAGGAATCTTGCCCACGTTTCCATCAGGGGACATACTCAGAAGATACGTTGTGTAATGGTTCAGTCCTAAGTAATCAGCGGTGCCACGGATGTAGGCCACTTCCTCGGGACTGAACTTCGGCAGTCTAGAGCGAGTGTAGTTCTGTTGACGGCTCTTTTCGTCGACTAGCTTTATCAACTCGGGAGGGTAGTTTCCTTCAGCCGAATACACGGGATGTGCGTACCATCCGAGCTGTAACGTGGAAAAAAAATCATAACTAAATATCCATTTACAAAAGCGACCTCGAATAAACGAGCATAAGAACTTAGCATCCTAGACAAAGTCGGTCACACGCGCTGAACCAAAATAATATTAACAAAAAATCATTTACATATTGACCAAACCTACTAACAATTTGTTTAAAGCAATTTAATTATTTATTATTCAGTCCTAACTTGATTCCTAAAGGTCCTAACTATTTAAATTTGGTACAATCGTTTATAAAGTACCATGAAATCAAAAATTATACCTACAGCTTTTATAAGGTTTATAGATGTATAGAGCTACTCACACTTGTATAAAGCTCTTCAATATTACACTTAGTTAAAATACTAACTATGCCCCGCCGTTCTACCCACGTTCAAAGAATGTAATAAAACTAGAAGTTGTATCAACAATTGTAACAGAACTATGAATTGTGTCAATTTTAATATATTAGTTAATTTTAATTAAAATGGAAACGAAAAACCTCAATATATGGACTCCATCGTTAACCCATTATAGTCACACTGCTGAGCACGGGTCTTCTCTCAGAATGAGAGAGTTGTAGGCCATAGTCCACTGCGCTGGCCAAGTGCGAATTTGCGAATTTATATGGATTTAAAATCCTTTAAATTATATCAATAGTTTTAGTTAATTTAATGGTTTTAGATACACAAATATAGGCAAATTAAAAGAATACTAATATTTCTATTATTACTTATAGTAAATCCCCCAAACTATTTTATTTTAATTTTTATTTACTGTATCCTCCGTTTTGTTACATGTATAAATGCTACTTATTAATACTCATGTAGGTATTTAATAATATGTGGTGAAGGTCAAATCAGAAACCTGAAGAATGTTTCGTTCTGATAACTATACAACCACATTGTTGAATATTAACTATAATTATTATTGCCAGTTGAACTTATTTTTAAGGCTCCACCGTAGCTACAATCATAAATCAAATGATCATTACATTGGACAGATGATAACCAGTGGTTTAGAGATAGAATTAGTAAGACATAGGTATATTACGTAGATGAACACTGAATTTTGAGAATGGATTTTTAAAATTACACACTTAAGGGACTTGCACAGTTGAAATTTTCACAGAAGTTGTATTTTAGGTACCGCTATAACAAAAAATACTAAAAACGGAATAAAATAAATGTTTAAGAGGGGCTCCCATTAAACAAACTACAATTATACGGAACCCTTTGTGCGCGAGTCCGACTCGCACTTCGCTGGGTTTTTTATCACATGACATCTGTAAATCTTACGTTACGGGGGAAAAACATTGTATAAAGTTAGGTAAAACAACCAACGATAATATTACAATCGGACAAATGTCCTTATGCTTGAAACTGCTGGAAATATCCTTGACCAGTTTTGGACATACAGAACACAATGTCACGTGATACATGCAGTATGTATGCGTATATTAAACCGAGTTTAAGTCTATAGTGTGTAGTAGCCTTAAGACATTTTGGGGAAGTCACGTGAAAAAATAACATCTGTAGGTTTATGACGTTATTTTTTTCGTTTGCTTCAAGTCTTAAGGTATTTATATACATAAGTATATATTTATGTATATAAATACCTTAGCATCTTACTCTGTAATAATCCGACTTCTTACATATTCTGATAACACCATACCTAAGAAGGCGGATTGTTACAGAATAGTTATACCTTAAAGTTAGTTACATTTTACTTTCTGGAATGTTTTCAAAGGTGTGTGAGGTGTCGTTTCGCATTAGACGTTTTAATCATAGTCTTATTCTAAATGGAGATACGTGCAGCGACGGAATAGTAATTGTTAAATGGCGGTGACAACAATAGGTAATAGAACAGCCATATCGGTACAACGTATAACCATTCCTACAGATGTTATTACTCTTATTGTATGGCTCGTCAGCAGTAGCGTGCTAGTTCGTACCGCAGCACGTTCGGATTTACCGCAGGATTTCCCAAAGTGGGGTACACGAACCCCTTGGGGTACGCACGGTAATCGTAAGGGGTACGCAGCTAAATTAACGTAATGATGGCTACTTAGATAATGGCGCACATTCGACAATTAAAACTAAAGTTGTTCTTAGAACAAGCCCAAATATGTTGTTAATTAACATCACATATCTATTGCCCCTTCTGATTATTTCTTTAATCCTTTATTATTATACTACTCTAAGTGGAGGTCATTTTTTAAAGGGATTCTTCGTAATTTTGAATATCGAAGAGGTACGCGGAGGCATAAATTTGAGAAACCCTGACTAGAAATGAAAATGATTACGTTTATCGTGTGAGTGATTATTATGTCTATACCATTCATCTGCGGACCCTATTAACTGTTAAGAAATGGTCCTTTCACGTCAGCTCAGAATAGGCTAAGGGCATATATAAACCTCCACTTAATTCTATCAGTTTCATATGGATTTGAGTATGCCAAGAACAGCATTCACAGAAGGGTCAACGTTATATAGGCATTTGTAATATTCTACCACATCCTATTGAAATATATTTAAATCAAACTAGAATAAAATGTCTGTCTGTTTTATATAAAGATTGCTAAAATTATTACTTTGAGCATTTTTCTAACTCGTATTATGCAAACGATGCCAAAAAATAAGTTGTGCTTATAGTTTAGCTCTTTGTGTATATGTGTGTCTCTTTGTGTATAATCGTGTAGACGGTGGAAATAATTTTGAATAGATTTTCGACATAAAGGAGTTTACAAAAAGCGATGTGAGCTGTTTATAGCAAAATTAAATGCGATGCTTAGGTTAAAATATTTTGCAAGTCGAACATTGTTAAGGATGGATGGTTATGATAGTTTAAACGACATTATAGTAAAACGAAGTTTCAATAAAGAATTTACCACAACCCGCTTAGCATGAGTGTCAAGGCAAGTTTTGCGATGGAATTCGCGTAAGTAGGATCACATTTTTTCTCAGCAATGCCGTTTATTGGCAAGTTAGGTAGTCAACAGTAATAATACCTAGCAATATTATTGGTTGTATTTATCTGTACATAAAAGGCAAAATATAACAATTCAGTAACATTTTCCCTTTGGCTTGACGACAATTTTTTATTACGAATGAATTTTGGTACAAGTGGTTAAATATCATGGAAACATACATATTCATGCTTTCCTCTCATAAAAAAAGTAGAATTTCCAGTACTAAATTTGTTGTTTATTGTAAAACTCGTATATATAAAGTCACATGATGTAACTTCCCAGACCAAAAACCTAATGACCGTTTTCGTGCGTATACTTGCTGCACTTATTTTATTCCTAACTTCATTCATTGGCCTTAACTTTCCTGGAAATAATTATCCCTTCAGTAGGTACTCGTTTATTAAATGATTCATTTCTACCTATATCTGTTTTATAAACTACAGGTTATTTTTTACATGTAAGATAAGATTGACGTATTGTTAAACGAAATAATTTTGTTATCAGAAGTACTGTCTCTGTGATTATTGTGAAATAGATATTATCAGGTGCTACAAACAATGGGAGCACTTAACACAGGCTTAAATTATATAACTGTGTACTATTTAATAAATTTATTTATATATAAACCTTGCGTGTCCACTTATCATCAGATTTATAGCACTATACCATTATTTTAGTTCTCATTGTACTTATAGATGTACCAAGGTATTATTAAACAGTTATATAATCTGATATCATGTCTGCTTACCGTCTATAACCTTATTGGAAGGACATACGGGTCTAAAGATTTTTTTCATCTTAACCGCTATATAGACCAGTATGGCGACCATTGTGCCATTAGATCATGAAAAGTGTCAGATCTTTTGTGATTTCATTCCGAAAGCACCAACACCACACGTATTTATGCCGCAAAACTGTATTGTAAGCGTAACTGCATTGTGGTTTGAAGGTACTAAGTAAGGAAGATATATTTATTCATCCATCAGCCTTTAGAGGCCCGCTGATGGATATCGGACTGCCCTAAATGGCGCCTCTTCAACCGGTCCTGTGCCTTCTGTATCCAACGGTTCCCCGCTATCTTCTTCAGATCATCAGTCCACCTGGTCGGGGGGTTACCTGTGTCCATACTTATTCAATACATTCCAACTTAGTACGTAGGTGAACCAACACATCTGTAGCCAACCTTAAGTAAGATGATAATGAAATATGGGGTTTATTATGGATGTACACGTGCCGCAGAGGTCATTTACCAACAGGTAAATTGCATCAAGGTGAAAGAAGGAAGAACCAGCATATGATCCTTCCTCTATATTAAATGGTTAATTAAAAATTGAATATCAACTACTTACATGAGTCTTTAAGTACAATTCCGCTGCTGCTCTATCGCTAGAAGAGTTTGTTTTCGGTTCCGCCCAGTTTGAGTCGAGAGACATACCAATTTTACCTGCGTAGATTAATAAATTATTATTATCAAAACATTTTAAAGGTTAATTTTTTTAAGGTGATTAAAACTCGTGATTTGAGAGCTGATGGATAAAAAACAAAAGTATAAACTACAAAATAATCTCGCGATACAACAAAAACAAATAGGTACAGCATAAAAACGGATACTTAATCTGCACTCAAATACCGGTCCTTGGACAAACAATTTGAAACGAACCACAGTTAATTTACATTCACGACATCAAGAGATAATTGATCATAGCTGCGATCGATTATAGTCTGTGCTGATTGTATATTTTATTACCGGTAATTACAATTATATTACGTACTAGTGGACTAGAGCAGACGTTGTCCTGCTACAATAAAATATCACAAAACACCTCTTGGATCCGAAAATGTATTATCCTTTATGCTGATACCAACTATAGAAACTAACACGTTTAATTCATAAATATATGTTTACGTTCCGATAAAAAATTGCATATATACGCGCCATCTACCATAGGATAGACCAACTAGAAAAGTTCGTGGAGAAGTGGTCTCTAAAACTGTCCAAAGTATCATTACGTTTGGATGAATGGTGTACGCAAATAGAAAAGTCAATCAAACAGACAAACACACACTCATTTATATATAGATTAATATGACATACCTCCGTACGTAGGTCGGTACTGGCGGTCGAACAAATGATAGGCGCTAGCGTGAGCTTTCAACAAGTTGTGGGTGCAAAGGTACTCCGCAATACCGTGTCTGTCGAGAGCTGGAGCCCTGTACGTGCCTCCGTAACCTTCAAGACAGGTCTGCATCGGCTCGTTGAACGTCACCCAATACTTCACTTTATCCGCAAAATTTGCGAACAAAACATTCGCGTAGTCAGTGAAGTAGTCAACTATGTGGCCGTTCGTCCAACCACCGATGTCCTGCAACTTCTGTGGTAAGTCCCAGTGGTATATCGTTACCATAGGAGTGATATTGTACTTCTCAAGTTCGTTTATAAGGTTTCTGTAGTACTGAATACCGAGCGGGTTTACATTGTTTGCTAAGCCGGTGGGCAATATCCGTGGCCATGATATTGAGAACCGATAAATGTCAACTCCAAGTTCATGTATCATTTCTGCGTCACGTTTGTACAAGTGATAGGAGTCCGCAGCCACGTCGGCGTTGGTGCCGTCTCGGACGAAATCTGGATTTGTGTGTATTAAATGGTCCCATATACTTTCCGTCTTTCCTGGAACAATGGAATAAATATATTTTAAAAAGGTCAAACTCAAAACCCCACACTAGAATTCACTGTGTTGTGCAATTCTATACAATCAAAGGATATAAATACGATGACATACAACACACGTGAAACACTTCGTGTCAGCCCAGTCACCATTAATCATATCATTAGAGTCAAGTTTACTAAAGTTACACAACACCATTTTTGAATATATCTAAGGTGGTTAACCATATACTTAATGTAATACAAATACTTATGCCCCTACGCAGAGATTGAAAGAAGGAAGATACTCTATACTCTACCTTCAAATCATACTCATTTTACCATTTTACAATGCAGTAGAACTAGGGTTACCAACAACAAGGGTTAATAGTGCAATACTATATATTATAATACGGTTGGCAACCCTAAGTAGAACGAATATGGTTCGACCGGGGAAGTACCACCGCTACACCTATTTTAAGCGTGATGCATATGCCTGAATTGCATCAGCAATTCAGGCATATGCATCACGGTAAGACAATAAACCAATAGATTACCATCTTCGTTCCATCCTCCTTCAATTTGTATAGCCGCCGTAGACACACCAAATACGAATTCTTTTGGAAATGTGTAATTTGACTTATCTCCGCCAGAAAAGTTTAATATATCAGCATTTCTGGAAAGATATAAAATATTTGTTAATTAATAGGAAATATTGAAATATTAACAAACTGAGAAATTAGTGGATTTAAAAAACATAGGTACATCTCAAAATTTTTAAATTCATATTGGATTCGGCATTCATATTAAATTAGGTACACCTCTTGACTTATAACAGTTAAGCAACAGTATCGAATTTAAAGTGAACATGAATATATCAAATTATAGAAAGAAACTATTATCCCGTTTACGCACATGTACACACATCAAAGAACACGCGCGCAAAGGCATGCACGCACGCATTTGAACAAGCGCACGCGCACGCACGTAAACACGCACTCACATAGAAGAAATAGAGAAATCCACGCATATGTACGCACGTTCCCTGTATGAGTTTGGCATTTTACACACTGATATACTCTTATATACTCTTTTGTTTATGGTTAAAGTCTGCTTACAGAAACATTATAAGTAATTACAGTAGGCCTGTAATTTTAACTATTTTACTGTTTACTGTAATGATAAAAATACAGCGGAGAAATCTACTGTATTTAGTTATAAGATTATTTTAACTTAGATGAAAACCCGGCTTCGCTCGGGTGAAATGTGTGTGACTCTTAATACACAAACTTCAAACTACATGAAACGTCAAAACTTAATGAAATGAATACGGAAAAAAACATAAATACTGAATTTGTCTGTTCTGACAGATTAGTCACAGACACTGACTGACAGGGATGGGTTCGAAAACAATATGGCGTTACTGTGCCGGACCGGACGGAACTGTGATTTCACTAAGTCGTGTGAACCGGCCTTAACAAACTCAACATGACATCCGGATGGTCAATATGGCTACTGCCATTTTCACCATTAGAATTTAACAAAATTCTCAACAATGCGAATTTAGCGGATATATGTTCGTTGTCGATTATTGACATAGCTGATACTAAAAAAAAACGATTAATGTTCGCAATGACAAATGTCCATATCGAGAAACGACTTATTGCCTTTTGGTACAACTTAATCAATTAATTGATTTCCCAATTGACATATGGAAAATTAATATATGCACATCGGAAAAATGCATAGAAGTCAAGAACTATTTTTGAATAGTGTATATTTGTCAGCCCATTATTCTCCCACCACTGGGCAATCTCCTCTCAGAATAAGTATTTAGTCCATAGCTCACCGCCCTGGCCAAGAAATTGGTAGAATTCACACACTTTTGAGAACTATTTTAAGAACTCACATGTACTCGTACCTTTATAGATTTTTCTTCTCGCTATGTTTTCCTTCAATTTTAAGCAATGATATAATTATTAATAATACGCACATCACTATAGAATAAAAGTTTTTAGAAGTGAGTGGTGCGTGCCCGGGATTCGTACCCGTTGGGCTATCACTGTGCTTAAGATGGCCCACTTTTAATACATATTTTGCGTCCTTCAACGTTCTTTTTTTTTAAGTTTTATGAAACATGTTGATTTGTATGTTAATTTTATTCACAAATAAATGAATAATTTTGTGATAAAGATTGTTTTCTTGAATGACTTCATTTCTTTTAAATATTTTAATACGTATTGCAAAAAATGGGCCTTACAAGGCGCATATACCTTATTTTATAAAAAGTAAAAATATTATATTCTATATAAATTGGGAACTTTTCATGTTACACTTCGGTGAATATCAGTTTTGTGCTTATTTGGTTTAATTATGGACGGTTTCGCCCACTTTGATGGGCAATTGCATAGTAGGTATGTATCAGTACTCGAATCTTTATAGATAGAAATACGACTATAAATCATTTATTGCTTTAATTCCATTCGATAAATCTCAGTACTGTAATGGATAAATTGGACATAGTTTTCAATTTATAATCATGGTAATTTAAAGAAATGAACCAATTGAACCTGCAATTTTGTTCATACATTTTTACCTTGACGCCGATATTACGTCAACTCACCTTAGGTATACTAAGTTTTCAATAACGACTATTTAGATATTTAAATTATCACACTTTGCGAACATAATTGAAGTTGCATGATAAATATATTGCACCTACTTTTTTAAAAATAAATCTATAACTAGAAACAATCTATTTGAACATTCATTCTACTGTTTAAATTTCCGTGAATTTGATTCTTTTCACGTGTAATTATCTAAATAATACTTAAAATATATTATTATTATTATTATTGACGTAATAACATTGCGACTGACTCAAGCTCAGTCAAGCGAAAGCACGGGAAACTTTTTGAATTAACGAGTATAAATAATTGGTAATTTATCGAAAGATTATATTTGTCAGTTCTCTATATTATTCAAAATAATGATATAATTCAGTAAAAATAATATCAATTCATAAAAGTGTGCAAGATTTCATCAATGTTTATAAATGACGTTATTAAGGTTACAAACCGACTTTACAGACAACCAAATTTTGTTTTTTTTTTTTATTAAACGAGTAGGTATACAACCAGTACACTGGTCACTAAGTGTAAACTGCCGCCCTTGGTATGTCACCAACCTCATATACATAGATTGGGGGTTAATTCTAAAGTTAATAATACGCTTTTTTTAAAATAAAATACATTTTTTTTTATTCACACTATTATTAATTAATATTTATTGAAATTTTTAACACTATTCTTAATTTAAATTCATTAAATTTTATTTTCTATTTTTTAGTTCGGTTTTCTATAAAAAGCGTGTTTTTAGTTTTTTAAAACTATTATTTATTAGGATTAAGGTCGTCGCCTCATATGTAACTGAACAACAAAACGTGGTACCTCCCCGATTGAACCATATCTTTACTATTACCTATGAAAATTAAAATTTTATTTTTATAATTGAGGCAAAAAAACAGATTGTTTTGATTTTTAATGAGTCTATCTAATTTACAGACGTTGGTAAATAATAATAAAACTTCTCTTAACCTCGGTTAATAGCACTACCTCTCATAATAAATTAGCATATTAAAGATTCAACTATCAGAATAATAACCAGTTTACCAATTTCCATTAATTTCTTATTATCTATTCATCTATTCATATCATATTTAATAACAGCTTTATTAAGATGAATAAATTATAATAAAAACTTGAAAAATCCTAAAACATTGATATGACCTTGAAATTAGGTATTGATACGAATATGAATACCTAGTTTTGAATCTTATTTCGATTCCTTAACCTTCAATTTTTAATTGTAACTGTAACATTGAGTATCGCAGTTGAGAGGCGTGGCTGCCGTTACATTGGCCGTAAGTGTCATGTAACCAGGACATGCTCGTTATGACTTAGACATTGCTCAAAAGGGCTATGCGGAAACACCAACAATGATACGACAATGTATCATACTTTCTGGTGACATTCGCAAATCGATGATTACATCTCATATTTAACGGAAATCAAAAGTGACCTACATAAATACAAAGGTCTACACTAATTCCATATAACATACTCGTATAATACATATAAAAGACCCTATATAATTTGTATAACATTGTTAAAAATATTTAACCAAAAAAATCGACAGCTTAAAATGTTTTTTTACATACATTTAATTTAAGGCTTTATATGAATATTCGTGAAAACCGTTAAGTAAGTTAAGTAAGACTATTCTAATGATATGTCACAATCCGTCAAGCCGTAATGCGTGCCATAGAAATGGTCATACATACAAAGTAACATACATACTCTCAAAAAACATTAACCTCCTTCTGACGCAGTCGAGTAAAAAGCAAGTGAATTAAGTAATAAAAATCCAATATCGCTTAAATTTATTAAACGTTCAAACTAAAGTATTAAAAAGTCCTTCAAATAAGGCTATCGCGCGTACGTTGTGTAAAAAAGGGCGTATATATCCGTAAGGAAAACCTTCTACCAGTTACCTTATGAAATGCGGAAAACGAAATGAGTCTGAATGACCTACTAATTACAATAAGTGTCATACAATCTTATCTACCATTCAAATGTTTCAAGAACCATTAAATCGGTTTAAATTAAAAATACCGTAATTTTAAAGCAATGAAACATATAATTACATTCGCTATTTTATTGCCCTTTAGTAATTATAACTTAATTGTTATGAAATGTAAAGTGATCTCGAATGTCGTTACCTTCAAAAATGTGATCAAAAACTCATTTGATAATTAATGTAATGATCGAGTTAAGGATAAGGAAAACAGAAGAAATCACAGCACCGTAACAACTGATGAGCAAAAAATGAATAACACTAAATCCCACGAAGACAATTAACAACAATTGTAAGACGATGTTGAGACTAAATAATCAACAGAACTATAGTAGTATTTTGAGAGTTCAATCGTATTTTACACCTACACTCTTATTTACATTTAAAATCGTTGTCAAAAATACACTTAGAAATTTTAAATACATTCAAACCTGCATCAAAACCTTACCTTGACATGTAAAAATCAGGTTTTAGACATGACCTTTAGTCAATGTAATTAAAGTGTAACTACTGAAAGGATTTTGCAATAATGAACGCTAATAATGGATATATGCGTTCTGTGATTATAATACTTCTATATAAAATTAGATGGTTCTATACATGGCAATCTTATATCATAATGTCTGCGCTGAAATTAACTAATAAGTAAATGCTAACTACGGGCGAATATTGCCTTATATGTTTCATATTAACCAGTCAATCATATATACACAAATACGCATTTCAGTTGTAGTATAGCGTAGGAAAATTATTTGCAAGTTGATATGCCAACTTTTCACGGGATTTACCGAATCGTGTACAGCAATTGGCGCACATCAAAACGCGGAAATACTAATATTCGCAAAATCTCCAATATTAAACAGTTGCGCACTCTAATAAAAAAATCTTTGCCGTCGACGGTTCGTAGACTGCAACTAACTTGAATAAGGATACAAGAGCAGACACGAACAAATATATTCACAAATATGTCCTAAGATAAATAGCACTATTCACTCTCATCCCGTTGTTAGCATTGGAGGTGACATCGTTTTCATCTCCTGAAATATGTCCATGAGGGACTAATCCTGGTGTACACCAGCATCTTAGTTTCGAGGGTATCATTAACACCTACTGTCATCATCAACGCACATACCAAGGTGTCACGCAAACGCGATGACTTTTAATAAAGCTACCTTTAAGAGTGGCCAGTAGCCAAAAGTACTTCTCAAAAGACAATAGAAGTGACGTATCGAAGTAAAAACTAGACAGAAGAAAATAAATAATAAATACGTAGTAAATTAAATTACATGTCCATGACATCCACGGTTGATAATGACTCGCATTAAAAATAGAAAAATTTAAAAGAACTTAGTACCTTTATAACTGTAAATGTATGAGAGTCAATAAAATGTTTCATGTACATACCCAAATTAATTTATTTTCTGTCTTAGTAATCTAACAACTGCGCAAACAAGGAATGATAAGAAATTTATGCAATCAGATTGTTATTTTGCATGTATTTTTTACTTTTTGTCAGATAATATTTATTTGCTAAGATTATTATTATTGATATTCTAGATATTTATTTCATATGAGTATATTTTTTTATTATTATCGAAGTTAGGTTATTGACATATCGTTAACGATGATTACAGCTTATGAGAATATGAGTTATTCATAATTACGAAGAACTACTTACTGTGTCCATTATACTCTCGCGCACGCCATTCATATTGACAGTGTAAAATATCTTACGTTTTTTCTTTAACTTTATCTTAAATTATTTATCTATCCTTGAACAAGAGTCTTGTCTACTTCTGTTCAATAGCATGAAAAATTACGCCATAGAGTCATGCAAATCGACTGTTAAAAAATGATGTAATACGTTACGACTAAATTCATAAATAAAAGCATATGTTTATAAAATTTAGTTATTTTTACTATATTACAGACGGACACTCCCTTAATATTTATATACATATTTGCATAATCAACAGAGTTAATCAGTATTGCACTTTACATTTTGCACGTGCACTCAGCATTTGAACTGTAATATTACTCGAAAAAATAATATTGTACAAATAACACTATACAAATAATACGATGTCTACTAATTTGTATACACATCAAAAGATTAAATTGTAACAAAGTAAAATAAAAATACAAATGCTTATGAGCATAATTGTCTGTCTTATCGTAGTCCCTAAGCTTAGGTACGAGTAGTTTATCTACCTGTTTAAACAACCAATGTTGTTAACAAAGAATATAACGCATTAACTATAGCAGGTAATATTTTCATGCAATTTTAAACAATAGAGGGAAAAAAGAAAAAAGTTTTTAAATATGTCACGTAATTTCATATTTTTAAAACATTCAAAATATTCAATAATAAACAATAAATAACTAAATGTACTCACCCATTATACACTAATACGGTTAACAGAGTTAAATATTTGTACATCTTCATTTTAATATATTAAAACAGTCTGCAAGAAGTAATTATCACAAAAGTATCACTTAAAATGTATCTAGGTTTAAAATACTGTAGAAAATAATTTAAGTTCTAATCATAACTACAGTAGAAAAGTAGTTCAGTCGAGTTTAGCGATCGAGTGAGTTGAAGTCCTTCACGGATTTTCGCAAGTGTACGTGCAACACGCGCGCCTACCGACCGCGCACTGTGCGCAGGAGATTTTCATTTTATAAAGTCATAACGTGTTATCAGACTCTTTGAGCAGACAATTTAGCTATTGAAATGGGGAATTATGCTACCAAGTCATCTGTCGTCACCCGTCACAGCCGCTGCAATCAACGGTGGCATTTCCTCACCAATTCGAACGTCCTTCCCAGAAACATAAACTAGGGAACATACGCACTGTGTTATATACGAGTAGAATGTAGGTAGTACTTTGGATTACAAGGTAAGTTCCTTCCTTTTAAAGTCCAGACTAGAATTTCCAATTTCTGATTAGATTTTAGGGACGACAGTTCCAAATTATGATGTATCGTAGTAGGCAGATATTTAAGGACGTAGAGTTCCGGGTTTTTTGGATAGCTGCGTAGACTCCAGCGCCACATTTATTAGTGACAGCAGCAGTGTAAAAGTGTTGTTAAAAACCAGAGATCACGTTCCAATTTAGTCTTTTTTGGTGTTATTTTGACTACGAATGCCCGTAGGCGATAGTTATCATCATATACACTTAAATAAATACACATTAACCATACAACCAGGCATGTTGTAGACTATCTATTATTGAGTGTATTTGCTGCTTCAAATTCATAAATAATAATAATAATATATTTAATCAAAATCAATATCAAAATAAGATGGGGTGGTAACATGACTATAATAGCCGTGTTTTCTGCAATTTTGTAGCAAGTGCAGGGTACAAGGTAACAGCAAGTTGGTAGAGGCTGTATGCGTTGATCGAGGAGGTACCACCTTCATACCATTTCCAACAGGTGTATGGTATACTCGATTGCGATTCGAAGCTTGGTACATCAATTAAAAAAAGCAAAAAATAGATTTTTATGTCGTAAACTCCGAGCAGTAGAGAAAATAAAATTATATTAAAAATGTCACCATAGATATGTAAGCAAACATAAATTAAAAAGTCAAAAATAATACTGATAGATGATCCATCAAATTGAAGCAAGTTAAACCTACATTTTAATTATAAAAATATAGCTTTTGCTCGTTTATATTGTACTACAATATCGCGACGGGGTACCGCTAAGTTATTATGGCACCCCAACTTATCATGGTCCAGAAAAAAAACAAAAATGACCCGTAGGTCATTTAGGTGCGTACACCTAAATGGTAAATTCCGCGCAATATTATCATTTTTTTATTTGCCCTATCGCACCTTCCATACCAGAATCCAGCACTAATAAGTTGTACATAAATATTAGTAATTTTAAACGCAAAATATACGGAAAATATTGGTACAAAATAATAAAAAACAAGATAAGTTCTAAGCATCCTGCGCTTTAGTAAAGTTTCTTGTTGTATAAATATACTCCTATTATAATACGTCACCTCTTGTAGGATTTCACAATATTCAATAATTATAATAGGAAAACTTCATTCAATGAAATTACTGATCGAGAGTAAACGTAGGTATTTAATTAGTGTAAACTCCTTCGGAAATATCGTTGTAAAATATATTTTCCTTTACTTTATTCCATATAAAATTTAAATTACGCATTGGGTAAATTATTCACATCGTCATCATTCAAAGTTTATAATTATTCTTACTAATGTTAAGTTCTAGATAAATATTGTTAATTTTAAACGCAAAATATAGGGAAATTATTGGTACAAAATAATAATAAAAAAAAAAAAACAAAGAAGTCCCAAGCATCCTGCGCTTTAGTATTTTTTTTTATAATAGTAAAGTAGTATTAAAGTGACCACGCGAGGTACGAAACAGAAATACAGTACACTGAATAATGCTTCATCAACAGTGCTATAAATAAACTAACAAATTCTAATTAAAAAGAGATATAAAAGAGGTTTCAAAAGTAGCTCTAATACTTTTCTTTG
>DWNE01003721.1:0-16239 GCA_018249875.1 Cecropterus toxeus
TTCTGTTCTGGGTCTGGGTGTTTGTGTATTCGTGTTTGTGTCCATGGCACCCACGACACAGGAGAAAATCCTAGTGTAGGGCTATGAGTGTAGAAAGCGTGTGTGTGTGTGTGTACAGGTTTTTGTTGAGTTACTTTTATTTATAGTATGGGTAATAAGCATAAAGTACACCTAAGGATAAGTGGGTACTGACATGCAGGCCTGTCTATAATTCATATTCCTAGATAGACTTATCTGGGATTCAATATAGATCGCCAACCTCCAGGTAAGACTGGCTAGTCTTACCTGGAGGTTGGCAACAGATGCATTGCTACTCCTGAGGACTAAGCTGGAACGTCTCGGATTGGTATGTCTCCCCTTCAGACCAGAACACAGCAGCACTCAAGAATACTGTTATTCGACTTAAATTGACCATAATGTTCTGAGTTGAACTACAAATGGTTATGCCCACTCTACACTTCTGTATAATACTTACTTTGCTCGCAACAGCAGAGTCTGCAGTTGGCTGTGACAAAGCCAAGAGTTTCTTGATGTTTTCTTCTGCAACCACCTCCTGAGATTTTTTTATTTGTTTGACTATCTTCTTGTTCTTACGCTTTTGAGGTATGAAACCTGATACATACAAATTATAATACTTAGAGCTACTGATTAAATGTGTCTGAAGATATAAATATAAGTACCTCTTTAAACTAAACAGTCCCTTAATTGTTAACAACTATATCTTGATTGCTTTATAATATCCACAATTGTATTATAAGAGTTAACAATTGTCTACCAATTTGTACTTGATCAGTGCAATACAGTTTATTGGTTACAACTACCAACTGTAGGTGAAGCAAACAAACATACATCATTTATGTGAGGTGATCTTGTTGAAATGTTTGTAGCAGTCGAGACATTACTTTACCCCCCTCCCCATCTCCAACTAAACACACTGAGGGATTCCGTGATATTGACCCAACCCTCCCTTAATTGTCTCACGTGATTAACGGATGTTCCCTAACATGGAAACATAAAGAAATCTTACTTATGCTCCAAACAGTACAATGAAACACATTCCAAGTATCCATGTATTCCAAGAGAGCTTTGATATGGGGCTCATCTAAAAACCTGTCCTTCAAACCAGGCAAGGCATTGGTGACTGCTGAGGTGTTACAAAAGTCCATAGGCAATAGTAACTCTTCTTTTCAATAGCCAATTTGCCTTAATGTTGTGGTTCAATCGATCGACAATCGGCCTTTTAGAAATATATAATTTTATTAACATTTAATGATACAATAAAGTTCTTAAGACTAAAGTTTACACTGTCACGAACCAATATATTGAGGAAACAATGTGAATAAAGATAAGAGAAGACACAATTGCATAAATATACACCAATATTTATTTGATTTATAGTTTCATATGTTTATATCTCTTAAACCAAAGTACAAGGTGAAGAAGTACAACATAACTAAAGAGAATAATTTACACAACGTAAAAATATTATCTACGCACTTGAAAACTTTATTTTCATAATATAAGACTGTTTTTATCAATCACAACATAAAAGTAATAAAAACTTAAAGTTAATATAATATTGAAATAACCTTAGAAACATTGAACATACCTGCTTATAATGCACATAAGTAGCTCACTGATAATTTCTTGTAATTTATACCATGATTAGAGCCATAAAACTAACACGAGCGCACGTAGTAACTTTCGTGTCGCGAATATGTCGCTGCATTAGTTTGATCGATGTTGACGCTTACTATTGAAATGACGCAATCTACAACTACACAAACCTTGACCCGTCGGATCTTCGTATGGACGTCGCCTTGCTCTACGCTTGTTCTTTATGTTTTCTGGAAGTAACCCTTCAATTAGCCACTTTGGTACACAACTTTGAAAGTTGTTTAAAGTAATGTATATACCTTCTGGATCGACGAGTGCGAGCGCCTGTCTAACTAGCGCAGCAGACATTTTAATTTAATAACATTAAAAGACACATTTATTGCGATTTTCACTGAAATTCCAACCTAAAACTGTAAACTAAAAAGTGCGGTACGCGACATTCGTGACATATGGCATCCGTCAAGCCGTTGCTGTCAAGTCAAATGTGTTGCTTACTGAACGTTTCGTTTTTGCTATTATCAATGATGCAATCATTTGAATAATTTAAATTATCTGTAATCTTTAATTTCTGGGGTAAAATAACTTTAACAATGATGAAACGAAAATAAAATTATTATTTTTAAGTGGTAGGTAGTAGGCAAAATACAATATTTCAGTTTCGTACAAGTACAAAAGTTTACAAAAGTAAACAAATGTTGTAGTCGTTTGGTAAAACCTGAAATTTGTCAAAAAGGCTGATAGCTGGCTTTTTGTGAGTCAATGTTATATTTTAAGTTGTAATTTTGAAACGCAAATAGTATTTTAAAAACTTATAATATTTAGTGCTATGTTTTATATCATTACTTAAAAAAATCAATAATTATGCATGTGATATTAATGCACAAACTCAACAAGAAAAAATAGTTAGTATAATATTGACTTTCTTATATAAAAATGGACATGAATGTTCAGATAGTTCTATAGATATCTCGTATATCAAAATGGGCATAAATGTTCAGGTTCTGCATGCTGTACCGCGCCATCAACGGCGACGGCGCGGGCCCCGAGCGGCGCGAGGACCCCGGGCCCGCGCCGCACGCGCCCGCGCACGCGCCGCACGCGCCGCACCGATACGAGGTCAGTGAGATAGAACATTCTGCTACTTTCAACCACGAGAACTATGTAATGTTATAAAGACAGTACCTGGTTATTGGTGGTAATAATGTTCATTTATGTGTTAGAGACATGATACGGTTGTCCGTAGACGTTTGCGATACCAGATTTAGACATTTTGCCAGTTTAAAAAATACTATTATAGCACATTATTTTTTTGAAAGTTTAATTGTTCACATTCTTATATTTGTTTCCTAACATAAATTCTGTCAGTGAAAGATACACATCTTTCATTGACATACACATGTTTGATAATTGTGCTAATTCATTCTCAGATTCATAGCAGTGCAATAAAAATCTTTTTACTTATCAAATATTATTTTAGACAAAGTATCTGGTCTTATTTACGACCGTATCGTAAACCCTTTCTGTCACTTTTCTGGTCTGTTTCCTCAGGGACCACCAACACCATGCCCAGCACGCGTGGAATACGCTACCCCAGTGTTCGCACGTAATTACCAGGGCGTGTGGCGCTACGTCGTACAGATACCATATGAAGGATACTTCACACAGACCCTCGAAGTGACCAGGTATGAACAGACACCGAATGAGTATACAGTAAGTTGAAGATGGTAAAATCCACAGTGGACCTATTTGGATGCCTTTGCCGCATTTTTTTGCCTTGTAACAAAATTATAAGTTGTTATGTTTGATTTGATCCTCACCTGATATGGAAGAATTATTCACTCTCAAAATGATTTACTTCGTTCTCAGTGCTATGTATCTGAGCCTGACCTCAGGTAAAATTCTAATCTTACTATCGGATAATAACATATGTCCATAAGCGGCAGTGGCCCCCTTTTCCTGGTGTTCTATAATGCTACCCGTGTTGTAGATGCATGCAGTCCCGCTGCCACTACCTGGAAGGTGGCTGCCTGAGCTCCCCGCGCTGGGCCTCGCTGCTCGTCGCCGAGCTG
Organism: Cecropterus toxeus; assembly: GCA_018249875.1. NCBI lineage: Eukaryota > Metazoa > Arthropoda > Insecta > Lepidoptera > Hesperiidae > Cecropterus > Cecropterus toxeus. The sequence continues at coordinate 3,687 of DWNE01003721.1, forward strand.
CACTACCCGCCCGCACACACCCCGCAGGTATACATCCACTATTTAGACACTACCATTAAAACTAACACTACCATTTAAAGATAGTAGAACTCATTGTAGTTCGACTTCGGAAGTATCACCGCCATACCTATTTCTGCCTAATATCAACATTGTTATGCGTTGCTGTGTTCTAGTATGAGGGTAGTGGTATATTAATTTCCCAAAAACAAATGCAATATATGAAAAGACGTGATGTTATTGTGATATGTGCGGAGAAATCTGCATCTTCTATTAAATTAATTTGATTTGATGCCGAAGTAAAAGCCTCATGTTGTAATGTAAATAAATACAGTAATTCATTTATTAATTATTTACCCAGCAGGAATACCAACAATATCCCCAGCGCGAGGAGAGCAGCTCAGAGAAGCCACCGCACTGTGATGGTCACGACGAGCTCGGATGCTTCCAGGTTATAATTCTCTTCATTTATTCGACTAGCTTATAGCATTAAGGGGGTTTTCTCAAATCTCTCGCAAGTGGGTATCGGCTTAATATCACGTATTTTTCTTATAACAGTGTTAAGAGACAACTGGATTTAATAATTAAATTAAGGTTTAATTAAGTAAAACATGTTTCTTTTTGAATTTTGAGCAATCATACGTGTGATAGCGGAGGTCAAGACAAATTTCGCTCCATCTCTCCAAAGAGCGCGGGCGTCAAAAATAGATAAAATTACCTCACATAATTAATGGACTTCCCCCTTAATCTCGCAGCCACACCAGCTTCGCTATATTTTATATATTTTTTTTTATCTAAATTTAGTTCATAATCTGTGTGCCAAATTCCATCTAAATCTATCAGTAGTTTTACATGAAATAATAAGAAACAAGACTGAAATATTATTTCAATTTTACATTTTCACGCAAAAACTACTGGTTGGCTTTTGCTAAAATTTGGCAAACAGACGTGAACAAAGCGTGCCGCGGAAATAAACTAGTAGATTATAATATCAATGTTGTTTTTACAGGTGCGCCTGTACTACGATTGGTTCCTAGTACCTGGCTCTTGCAAGTGCTGGCGCCCGGACTATTTCGCCCGCTACGTACGGAGACACAACGAGCTCTAGAATACAACATGACTCTACACTACATACTAACCTTAAACTACACTCAACTAGAGTACCACTAGTATCTTGCTGTACTCTAAATTATACAACATTAATAATTACCCTTGAGATTTTTTTTTCCATACGTAAGGTATATAAAATTTATACTGAAATATTCGTCAAAATTTTGAATCATTATTTTTAGACTTCGATGCAGTATTTGTATCATTCTATACTCAACTATATAAAATAATACTCACATTTGTTGTCTAACTTGAATTATTATACATAACTTGTAATAAGTTACTAATGTATTTATCTTTAGGATCAATATTTTAGATTCTTAAACGTCATAAATATTTTGTTAAGAGCCACTGCATCAATATTGAAACCGATAATCATATAGGGGTCTAAAACCTTCAATAAAATCTATCTGAGAATTCTGAGATTATATTAAAATTTTGATGATGTGGCTTTTAACGATTCCTTTCATTGTAAGAATATTACTATATTGATATTTTTAAATACTTGTAAATAAATATATACCATTTATTATTTACCTATTGCTTTTAAACTAGATAAACATTATATTGGAAGTAAATAAGAAGAGTTAAAGGAGAAATATGTAAAAATAAATATTTATTTTAGGATTAAGATGACGTTGGTGCTAACACGTTGTGACGAGACTGTATCTAAAAAAGTATTTATTCTAATGAGCATTCATAAATAAGGTACTTCTTAAACCATGAAGGCCAGCAAAATTATATACGTCTGATTAGGAAGATAGAGGTCGTTCGTTTTATGATACAATTTGGCAATATAAAATACTTTAAATGTTTATTGCAACTGCTGGGGGATGAACTCCCGCGTTTAGAAGAATGTCTTATAGATATAATAAATGTCTTTAGTTTTTAAAAACGGGCCCAAAAAGAGTGACCAAAGCCGACAAGGCACTATCAATTGTCGGTTAAGAATATTTTGGCGATGTTGAACTTTCTGAATTTGAGTCCCAAATCTTTGTAAGTGCCCAGTTTATCTGTAACGTCACAGTCAATAAAGAGAAAAATGATCTAACAAGTATTACAAAATTTGAAAGGACCGAATTTATGAATGCTCCCTTGTTATATTATGGCTTATTATATGAATTAAGGATAATTATGATGGAACTGACCGACGTGTAGTGATGTTGTAGGTAAAAAAAAAACATGGAGCAACTTGGTCTTCGGTATCAAATTAACCACTTCTGATGATATCCAAGGAAGTTTTATTTGGTTGAGTAGGCGTCAATCGACTGCAGTTTGCTTCTTCTAAAATATACGAAAAATAGCGCGATCTCTGTTAATATTAAATTTTATTTAAGCATCAGTAACATAGCTTCAAATAATTAAAAGATGTATTAAATTATGATATTTTTTAACTTTTTTATTTACTATTGAATCATTAATGGTATTTGTACTGGTTGTTTAATAAAAAAAATTGTCGAATTAAGAATCTCCCTTTTTTGTAATCGGTGAATTAAATAAATAATGAGAGGCGATATTTATTCCTCTGGTGTTGTATGCATTTTTTTTGAGTAATGAAAAATCAAAATAATATCAAACTGTCATAATAACTTACATTCCTAATAATATCGCCATTTTTACTCTATCCATACTCCATTTACTCATAATATAACTTACGTAGAAATGTTATTGTAACATAATGAGCTCAAAATGCATTTATATGATATAATACGTTATTGTAATTATTTAGATGTTCAGCATTTTAGCTGTAAATAGGATAAGGCACTTGATTCAATAAAGAAATGGTTTTAATCTGCAGTAATCTGTTTTATTTAAATTGCACATTTCGTATACATATTCACGGGAAAGTATATTTGTTTTTGTTGTTTTGAAATTTTATCATTTTTTTGTATTGAGATTTTTATTATATCATTGACACCAATCAGAATTCAAAAAATATACTACTTAAGCCCTATTTATATCTACAGACACTGAAGGTGCCCGACAAAATCGTATTCTTCTATATAATACGTACTAACATTCTTATAGCTTTCGTGATACTACGACGCAGACATGGTCAGTACATGTAAAAATATTGTATAGAGAATATTATGTTGTCCGCCGCGACACTTTCGATATTTATAAATATAATCGAACTCTATCAAAATAATTTACAGGTTACACCATTATACATCAAGATGGACTTATTATTATGTTTAAGTTACAATCGAAGTAAGTAAACTAGTGCATTGCACGACAACTAACACAGAGTTATTATAATATTATCTAATGATGAATCAAAATTAAAACTAGGAAGAAACATTAATAGATACATATATTTTTAAATATCGGATGATTGGTAGGATAGCCATTGTTTGTTTTGTGATAGCAAACTAAACGTACTTCTATACGTTGCAATAAATTAGGCATTTGTTCTAATGAGCGAGTTTACTATTTATCCGCAACATATAGAACACGAAGAAGTCGCCATTTCGGAATCTGTGTTTTTAAAAGTTTACTTTCCTCTGTTAGCTGCGGTGGCATTGGCTTTCATTTGCGCTTCTTGAGAGCCGGCGGGTACCAGCTCTTCATTAACGATCAGTCCGAGGCAGGTGCGTCCTCCTTCCACTATTAGGCATACAGTCGGGGGCTGGGGTTCCTCAGTATCTATAGTCTTACGGCCTTTTGCGTTCTCAAATTTGGGAAACGGACCGTTAGGAACGGAGTACGGTGGCGGGGGCTCCGAGAGCTCGTAGTAAGATGGCGGCAGCTCCGGCGCGCTGAGCTGCGAGTCGGTAGACTCAGACGAAAAGGGGGGGAACTCCGGGTGGATTTGGAGCACGTGGACATCCGATGGGCCCGCTTGATTCAATTCCAATTCTATGGAGTTATAAATTATAATGAACGAAGCGAAATAACACTTATTAAAATGTTTAACCCTATAGATATATAGGTACATTAAAAATAGAATTAGTTACGTTATTATACCTTGTAAACGTCTCTGCGCCAGTTGTGCGCGAACTGGAAAATAATACAATTATTTAGTTACCTCTTTATAAAATTTAACTGAAAAGAAAAGAAAATATTCCAAACTGCATAATATATAAATAAACATTAAAAGGCTTCAAAAGTTGAACCACGAAGGATTTTATAACTTTATTTCTCATCTGAGGTTATCTATAATAATTAGGGAATTTATTGAATATAAATTTTAATATTAGATTGAAACGATATTCGCACTCCCAATCGAATCGAATATTAATATTTGATTTTGAATTTCGAATTATTATAGGTCGTCGAATTTCGAATTTTCAGATTTTCGAATAGTTCGGAAAAAAACGAATAATTCGAACAATTCGCGAATTATTGAAATATCACTGGATTTTCTATTTATTTTGTTATAAATTTCATTGGCTGGTATTATTTATTTCTAAATTCCAGTCGTCCAGTTACAACTGCGACTGGATGGGCGGCGGGAAGGTAACTGGATGAGGAGAGCCGAAGATCGGGCTCAGTGGCGTGCCTAGGGAGAGGCCTATGACCAGCAGTGGACGAATTCAGGCTGATGATAATGAATTCCAGTCACTGGTTGAATCATTGAATTGAATATCTACGCACGTTGAATTAGTGGAACTTTACTGATTTTATTTTTTGGTTTTACTTAATATAAAGCTTTTTAAGAGCATGCGTCAAAATAGTGACATAAATTCTTATATGTATTCATTTAGGTGTGCTTTACTAGCTTTCATTTAATACCCAAATTGTCATGCACCCTTTTCATAGGAGCATTTTACAAAAATATATATAGCCTATGTCTCTGCGAACTGAGACAATTAAAATGATATGTTCTGGCACAATTCGTCGAGCCATTTGGGCTGGGATAGGAATAGGACACATACATATACATACTAACATCCTTACGAATATACACACATATGCTCGAAAAGCATTTTCTGAGGCAGTAATAAGTGTGATACATAGTTACATACGTCGCAGCAGCGGCTTGTAGCGGTCGAGGATGCGTATGAAGATCATCATGAGGATGACGAGCAGCGTGCAGGCCGCCGCGTGCGCCACCACCAGCCAGCCCATCACCGGCTACACACGACAGATTTCGGTATTAATACGCCGTATAAATAAGCCCACTAGACAGTGGGAATGGTATGATATTTTTTACATTTTTACATTTATATATTACATAATATCTTTTACATTTTTACATTAGACGTCCCGCGTGGCGCAGCGGTCACCATACCGGTCTGACGCACAGTCGGTCGCGGGTTCGATTCTCGGCCAGACAGAAGTATGAATGATGAGTTTAGATTTCTGTTCTGGGTCTGGATGTTTATAATAAAGATCTAAAACTATGTGTAAATAATAAAAATCTTAAACAAGAGATAAAAAGTAATGCGAGTAAAGTGACTTGACATATTTGTTCATTTAATCTGTGTGAACGGTGCTACGTTCTATATTTAGTAAGATTACGTTAGCAGGTGGTAGAAACAGTGTAGTTTGACCGTGGAGGTATCACCGCCACGTCTATTTCTAGTATAAAACAGTTTTTTGCTTTAGTGGAAGGGTGTGGTTCACTTTCATCTTAGTCTTCAGGAGTAGCAACTATCTGTGATTGACTTAAGATGGAATCTTAGTTCTATATGAAGTTTGTAACAGATGTTCAAAGGCGATGTTTTATTTTATTTGGCAGCTATGGACAAGCTTAGTACTGTTAATTAGAAATATCTTTTAATCGTTAAAAGATGGAATTTCGACCTCTCGTCGAAAGCTGCTTAGTAGGCTGTTATCGAGTATTGTGACTTTTGTGTCTCACGTTTGGAGTCCATGTTTAAAATTCTAGGAACGTACCTAATTTTGATGATATGTTAAACTTAATAATCACATACTTCAACGGTAAAGAAGAAAAATATATATAAGGAATACACCTGAGGGTTCGCAAAATATCTTGAATGTGTGTGAGCTTCATTAAACCATAGTTGGCTAGTACAATCGACTGCGGCTTCAACTTTTGTAATTCTTAGAAGAGACCCTTGAATATCAATAATAGTTTGATCCTGACGATGAAACGCTTAAGCACATGAGCTGTCTAAAAACTAGTAACATTTATCGTACACAAAAATTAAGAGATCTCAAAGCTGGATTTGAAAGGAAAATATTATTTAGAGTGTAGATTTTCACTGGTTTCAATATATTATAGAAGAAACTTTCGTTTATTAAAGTCAATATGATTCATCAAGATGCGACTAAATGTGTCTGTAGATGTCCTTTCACTTGATGTATACAGCAGTGGTTTTTGAAGTTTTTATTGAAAGAACTGCTGCCTCTCTTGGTGTCAAAAACGACAATCCAAAATGTAATAGGTTTTTTATTCTCTAGAAAGGGAAAGAGTGGGAAGTCCCTCCTTGATGGGCACCCTTGGACTCTGCACAGATACCAACGATGTTTAAGTTGTCATTTACAGTAACTACTTAACATCCAGCAAATGATAGCAAACGGGTGTGCAACCTGATGACATTACAGCCTTTAGCTATTTATAAACATGGATGTTTACAGGATGAACCTCAGCCGCACTCCAGACATGATCCCTTGGACCTTATCAAGCAAATCCCTTTCATAAAGTACAAAGGTTTCAAAATAAAATAAAATAAAAGACTCCTTCGTGAACATATAATATATTACTAGCTTTGATGTCACGGTGCACACCCGCGCCATCTAGGTTAAGTACATTAACACTTAATATCTTAATTTACACTCCAAATACAATTCATGTTAATACATTTCCAAAAAATATTTTAGGGCTACCATTTTAGTGTTTAGAAAATTGTGTACAGCATTCAAAATACAGCATAGTTTTGCCCTAACAAGGTTAATATATTGAAACACGACTTCATAAAGTTTTTGTTGATGTTAAAGAAAGTTCAAAAATATGTTTCCGAAAAATCCATCATTAATCCAAATTTTATTTTATGGCAGAATTCCAATAGTTCTTTCATTAAAATATTTACTTACTTACAAATTAATAATAGTTTGAACAATTTATTACGTCTTTTTTGGATCGTTTTTCGAAAGACATATTATTTCTGAAATATTTTGAGTTTTAGCCAGTTTATTCTTGTATTTTATTGTAAATATAATTGTATATTTTAAAAATTACACTATAAAGGATAAATTTATCAGTGTCACTTGAAACGAAAATAATGGTAGCCCTCATTTTTATCTGATTTTATCATATTGATATAGTTAGATTCCCAATTTTTATCTTTTGAGAAATTACATACATTTTCAGCGTTACCCTTCTCATACCGATCAGTCCAATCACGTACAATCCTTATTTACTAAATTAAGAACCTCCTTAGATAATACAATTTTGGATTTACCATCCAACAAGATACATAGAGATATCTTCCGATTCAAGGTCCATAAACATATGTGTCGAAACTAATCTTTTAAATATATTCTTTCCAAATTATGTTTACATTTTATTATATTGTTATGAATCTCTTTTATAATAATGGAGACAACTTTGAACAATTGAATTCAAATAATATATCTTCGATGTGATGAAGCAACCACGCAAGACAAGAGTCATAACACAAACAAGCGTTATAGAAGAATTACTAATACCTACTTTTAATTGATACCTATCCTCAACTCCTCAAAAATTACATTTATTAACGTTATTACCTAATATAATTCAACTAAATACTTTTATAGTAATTTTGAGTTTAACTTTATAATTTTACGTTTAGTATTGTATTAAGTAAAGTTTTATAATATATTCTTCAAAAATTTGGTAAATTATTACATAAAATTTTGATAATGATTTGATAAAAATTTTTATAAATAAACTTGTTCATGATTAACATTTGAAATATTCATTTATATAAGTTGATACAATACTTTTATATGATAACACTGCATATAGATAAAATGTTTCGAAGAGCAGGATAAACATTTGTAAACACAATTTACAGCAATTTGACTATCGCCCGGCCGTTGAATTCGGATCGATCGCGCCAAATTTGGGAGTCACTTTGCTCAAAGTAGTGGCGAAAGTGCTGGTGGCTGTGCTGGTTAAATTGCATGCTCGCTTGCTGCTGCGGCAAGAAGCGATAATGCGGAGGGTGGTGGTAGTTCAACGTCGGGTACTGGTAATGAGAGTGATAGAAATGCTGGTGGAAGTGGTGATGTTGGCCGCCAACCGGACCGTTGGAATAAGGAAATTGACTCTGTTGAAAAGGGGCATTAGGATTCCCGAAATAGGGCCAGTTATAGAAAGGACTGTATTGAGGAAACTGAAAGGGTCCGTTTTCGAAGGAACGACGATTGTTACGCTGCATAAATATGTTGTTTAGATTACGATTGATATTTGCACGCGTTGAAGGAGGTTTCTCATCCATGGTTTTTATCAGCAAATAGCCCGTACGAATTACCATAGGCAAGTCCGAGTCAACAGGCTTTTTTGTACAATCATAGTGATGGTGTTCGTGTATGTGTTTCGTCGGTTCACCGTCGCTAGAGTCGGTAGCGGCCAAGTACTTGTGTTTGTTTACCGCTAAGCCGCCATCAGTGATGCCGGAGAGGTGCCAGGGCGCGCCGCGAGGGGGCGTCAGCATGATGGAGGGCGCTGGCGGTGGCGGCTCGCCTGTCCTAAAGACAAATGTCATTTAAAATTTAACACCATCCTAACGACAATATTTTATCGAGATAATAGGTATATATGTAGAAAATTTGTTAAATGCTTGAAATCGTCATCTACTTAGAGCAGATCGTCTACACTAATAGATTTTTTTTTTATTTTCGCAGCTATAAAATTTTTAAATGACCTCATTAGATCGTTAATATGAGTAAAAAAAACATTTTGTGTTCCCCACCGGAACCTCCATCACTATACCTATAACAGCTTTAAATATTATTGTCTTCTGGTCTAAACGTGTGGTAGAACAAACATTTTCATTTTACTCCTCAGGAGATGTAATCTCTTCACGGCTGACTTCAGGTAAGACTTCAATCTTATCCGAAGTTGATTACGTTTGACCATTTCATGATGACAGAATCAGATGTACCTACCTACTCCATGCTCGTTTGCTACTTGTACACTACAAAAAAGTACAAAAACCTACTTAGCCTGTTGATTTTGGTTGTACACGATGATATCAGGGCTGACAAGCCCAGGCCAGCCCATGCCCATGGTCTGCAGCTCCGGCAGGTCGCCTGCCTTGCCGCGTTTAGACTCCACGACTGGGAGCGAAGTCACCTGCATGCCTCTGTAATCATTGTCATTACCATTATTATCGTCGCCATGAAAATCTCATATTTTTTTCTGCTTAACTTAACTTTAAGACTAAATTGTTGTTTCTACTTCTTGTGGTCTTAACACCTTACCAGAAACTATTTTTTTCTTGTTATTAGTTTTTTTTTCGGCTAATTTTACTGACGCCCAATATTTAGTTTTTCGCCGTAAAAAGAGACTACATCTGAATTCGCCCTGCCTCTTGCCGCTACCTCTTCTACCTAGTGGGTTGGTATAGTTGGGTTACCCGCGTTGGCAAAAAGTTGCCAAAATGTCTCGTGTGTAAAAAGATATATACCTGATCAACTATTTTGTAAATATATAAGCCATGACTATGTGGAATGCATATTATATATATTTAATGTATATGCATATTCTGATAAAAGCGTAGTAAGTATATAAGAATCATTAGTCAATCTTCAAAGTACAAACCTACGAATCTTCCGAGAAATCATTTGACACACGTAAGAATTGCATTTTTTCGAAGCCATTGTTATCTTCACCAACGGTTATTTCACACACTTTACCACTTAGAATGTACGTTATTAAAATTAAAATAAAACTTTTACTGTGGATAAATTCCGGAAGAAAAACTAATTTTCTAAGATATTGACAAATGAGAGCAGAACTCACGTTAACTTGTTACTTAACTAAGTAATTGACTGTTACATTTTCAGTTGCACTTACGAAATGCAGTATCCCCACTAATTAGCGTAAAACCGGTCGATCGTTCCTAATTTGTTTAAGTAATAAACAAGTACTGGTATTGCCAAATTATGGGCCTATTGTAGATTGTTCTGTTTCTCTACGCTCATTATTTGTGAAGCATGTATAAATTTCTTTGACACGCTTAAATTCAAACAATTAAAGATTCATGGAAGGAATAAAATTGCCGGTTTCTCAATTTAATTCAATATTACTTATAAATGATAGGTACATGAAAAATGAAAACTTCACATCTTTAAGATAATATCACAGATGTGCCCAAATATAAAACCTAAGTGTATGTACAATGCTATAGTAGAAACGATAATATTCCATTCGCTCCGATCGTCCTTCATCTACGCTTTCATGCCTCATAAAAGTTCAACTACGCATTAAATATTATTACTTAGTCTCCAATACCTACAGAAATCTCACCTAATTTACACAATATTCTTATTTACACAACGCTGGGAATGGAACCTGTAAATTTGTTGAATTCAAGTTTTGTCCTATTCAGCTTTAAGTACATTCATGATCCTTAACTGGACACCATTAGTTTACCGCACCAAATAATTTCTTGTTCCTTAAACACGAACATTGAGTCATGTATACTTGCACATCACAAAATGGCCGCTTGATCGTAGCGATCGGACCGATGTTTATGTCGACCTACGGCAACCTGTTACACCGGAGTGTTGATAACTTTCGCATTCAAACATTTAACATCAGAAAGAACTTGTAACACATAACATAAACTACATTTATTAACTCGCGATCGGTATTGGGACCAATCAATAAATCTGGGCTCTGTTGCCGAGCTATACAGATACATGTATATATATATAATTGTACGACGAATGCATTAACTTCGAATCTTTGCAATATTTTCTGCCCCACAAACTTTCATAAATTTTAACTTAAGAGCCGATTTATTTCTTTAACATCCACGATATATTAATCAATATCAATAAATATAAATTTATTATGATTGCGATTTAAAATCCTACTCCAAAGTCTAGACTCACCACTTATTCCAGAACCACTTCACTTTTTTCCGACGACTACTCCAGAACCCTCGGAGGATGTTTTTAAGAGGGTTTTTGACCCGAAAACTATCGTAAATTGATTTATCACAATTTAGAAGACGGAGCGCCGTGCTGTCGGGGTTGGAGCAATGGTGGAAAGGAGCGAAAGGGCGCATGCGCGGGATCGGGAGCGAGCCTGGATGGAGACCTAGCTCTAAATATAGATACTGAGCGTGACCTTATAGATGCTGACCCTAATTGAGTTGCAGCGATTTATGATGCCTTGATTTGTTGGGTGATTTAGAAGGGTTGCGACATTTTTCAGCTGTTTCAATATTGGTAGGCTTTCAAACGAGATTTCCTTTTGTTTACCGTAATTATAGGGTAATGCTTTACATATGTATGTTTGTTTGTATGTATGTATGTATGTCCATTTCTTTGGCACGCGCTACAGCCCAAAAAGGCTTTACTGATAGAGACGTATGGCATTTATCATTAGAATCGTCTCAATGCAGAGTGACATAGGGGAGAGGGACGATTTTTTTATTATTGCACCAATATAGGTATTAAATGAAAGCCAGTAAATAGACCATTATTTATTTACCACACGCTTTCCACACCACGCCATAGACACACAAAGACGAATACACAAACACCCAGACCTAGAACAAAAATCTAAACTCATCATTCATTCTGTCTGGCCGGGGATCGAACCCGGGACGCACTATGTGTCAGACCGGTATGGTGACTGCTCACTTACTCTGGTCTGGACTGGTCGACGACTTAGTCGTATCTTATCCGAAACGTTTTACTTAGTCTCCAGGGTTGCATAGCATCTGTGGAAAACCGCAGGTAAGCGTCTAATTCCTAATTCCCCTCAAAAAAGATTATTTTAAAGGTTTTTTCTTAATGATACATACTATTATATAAACTGGTCCAATAGTCATTATAGGCGGTAACCATAAAATTAATAGCTGAATAACAAGCAGTAAAGTAACAAATTTCTGCCAAGAAATATGTCCTTGACACATAAAATTATTCCAGAATAGCTATGCATTAAATTTCCACAACCCCCGTCGTGGAGCTGACACCATATGGATGTGACACGCAGACAGTTTCGGTTTGAGTCCCGGTCAGACAAAGTTTAAGTTAATGAATTAGGGCTTCATTCTTTGCCTAGGTATGTAATAGGGAGAGGTCATGTAGAGTTATTTTAAAATTAGCTTAAAATAAGGCATATTTGGAATTTTTGTTCTTTGGTTTTTAGCTAAAGTCAATTTTGTACCATTTTTTTAATCCTATTACACCTGAATTGTACTGTGTTTGACCTGGCGTGTCCCCACCATCCGGGACCTTCGGAAGACCAGCGCTGGCTGAAAGCAATCAACCAGCATAAAGCTGAGAAGGGCCCGTTTCGTGATGCATACCA
>DWNE01003722.1:0-16237 GCA_018249875.1 Cecropterus toxeus
CGCGCTAGAAATAGGTGTGGCGGTGGTACTTCATCGGTCGAACTACATTGGTTCTACAACCTGGCAAAATGTCTTCCTTACCACAAACTTCAGGCCAGGACTCAACAGCGCTAAGTACTGCTGTTATTAGGCCGAAATAGGTGTGGCGGTGGTGCTTCTGGAGTAGAGCCGCAGAGTTCTACCACGGAGTATAACATATTCAAAAGTTATTCAGATATTTATTGGTAACATAAGCGAAGTATTAAACATAAGTTAGAGAAATTTAACATTTATAATCAAACAATGGTTATTGTATTTTATGTTACTCATTCATAAACAATGTACCACGATTACCTTAAAACTCATCACGCAAGAAAAGAAACGTTACGGCGCGCCAGTGATGTGCGATCATTCATAAAATATGTACGAAACAATTTTGTACTGTGTTGTGGCATGAACCGAATTAAAGCTACGATTGGCGTTCATGAAATTTTTATAAATTCATAAAAGCACGATATACGTCATTTAAAAGAAAAGCCAAAGGGTAAACGATGAAGCATCTAATTACTTTTTTTTTATATATAATGTTGAAGTAACAAACTCCCTATTAAGATGTTCGTTTCATATGAAAATGAGCTGGCAACCACACCATTCCACCGAAACTATGTAGTTTTCACGCAAGAAATAGGTGTGGCGTTGGTACTTTCCGGTTAGAACTATACTCGTTTTAGTACCTTCCAAGATCGGCGAAGTTATACCGATTGTAGTTACCAACACGCATAGTCAAGTATGGTGCACATGGAACCTTCTTTTCCACTGGAGGACTATGATCAGTAGTCGATACTTAATGGCTTATTATTGGTAGTATTAATTAAACTTGAAAAAACAGTTATTCAATATCTAGACAATAATTTTTAATATTTCTTTCCTTAATCGTGAACCATAACTTTTAAAAGTGTTGCTTAACTTTTCGCGAAAAAAACTTTTTAGATTAAATTCTCTAAGCCAAAGATCCCGGCACCCTTTGAACAGGGTCATGTCCTTGAATTTATAAAAATCATCATTATATTGAAGAGCGAAGCGGCGTGTCTGTTTAAAAAATGCACAAACACTTCTCTTGAGCCGTTCTTACGCCGAGGGTATGAAAATTTAAGAGGCAGGCCGTTACAGGTGGCCGGTAAATTCCGTCTCAAACCGGATAATGCTAGAGCGGTCATGACAATGTTATCAAATGATATCCGAATCCGAAAATACGAGTGATCCGAACAAATCCGATTGTATGACCTAAACATAAATAAGGAATTTATATGCTACAAGCTTATTCATAAAGTGTCGAGTGTTTGATATTCTAATTGTGTGTAGGTGTGTGAGATTTATGGCGCCACAAATGACACTATAGATAGATAAGCAACATTCCAATTTTGGAGATTAATTATGCAGGCAACGCGCACGACCATCAATTTAATAAAGAAATACAAATTATACGTTCTTCAACGTGACCTTAGAGACAACACAAAAACCAATGCATGTTATAACAATTTTTTTTTTAATAAAAGTAATTTAGAAGTAATAATATTTGAGACAGGCACAAAATCTAAAAATCGATTAACAACCGGACAAGTAACCGACATCGATATTACCGAAAGGGCACATCACTAGCCAACACCAACATCGTTGGGAAAGCGGGACGCGAAGATACTTTGATGCTCCTTTATTTATTCTAAGCACTTTTGTAGACGACTGTAGTTTTCGAGTTGAGTAGACGCGTCGTACAATATTTAACTGGATGTATCGCATGGCGGCTTATGTGAGAAGTATGTGCGCGAACTTTGGTAACTGGTGTCATGCAAGTTTTATCGCTAGTAGTGGAATTTGCCATATAACATGTACTCCTAAATGTATGTGTGCTTGTTACATATACTCGTTTACATTCTTATTTGTATGTTCTTATATCTTAAGTAGTACTAGTAGTTCAACTAGAAATATATCATCGCCGCTTCTTTTTCTTGCATAAAGCAAATCTTACATTTCGGAGGAAGGGTGTGGATGCCGGCTGATTTACATATGAAGCTATCATATCATTTTGCTCATTTCAGTATTCAGGTAATCGTTACGGTATTATTAAATGGTAATACACTCTAATGTGTTACAAAGTATCGTGTATCTGTAGTATTCCTATTTTTTACTCCTTATTCCTATTTTGTATTTCCTATTATTATTTCTTTTTTTTTTCAAATTACACGCGTGTAAAGATTCTTTAAATTTAATGAGTAAAATACACTTATTTACTGTTTTTAAGTACTCTTATAATATGTAAAATGTACAGCTCTCCGATGCACCGAGTCAGTAACAGCTCCAATGGTATTCGGAGAATGATTAGCGTGTAGCAGTCTTTTTGTCTCATTTTTTTTCTTCAACTATGAATTTTGAATTCACTGTCAAACGAATGACAGTTATGTCAAACACCATACAGTTACATTATAAAACTTTTTTATTCTTTTTGTTTACAAGAACCTAATCGTGAATAAATAATAAATATAACAAAAAAATAGCGAAATCAGTCCAGCCGTTTACGCGTGCCGTGATAAAAGGAAATAGGGATTCATTTTTATACATTAAAGATTAGCACTTACGTTTCCAACTGTATTCAAATAGTTGTGTAAGTAGCACGATATTTGTCAACGTTGTAGCATGTTCGAGATGTTCTTATGTAAGCGTTGTACGCAAGTTTTGCATAGAAAGTTTCGAAGTGCACAATACAATTGGTATGTAAAGTTTTGCGTAGTTGTGACAAGAAGCGGATCTGTATCTACACAAATAAATAAAATGTAACTGTTTGTAGGTGTAGTTAATATACAGCTAATTTTTAAACTTCATAACAACATATTTATGTCACAGAGGGTTGTTTGATTATTATTTTTGAAGTGAAACCTATGACGTATGAGCGGTGATAGCTAGACAATTGGAATTTTCTGTTGCCGCTATAACAACAAGTAGTAAAACAGAATAAAAATAAATATTTTAGGTGGACGTGATTTTTCTGCCCTTTTTATAGGTAGAGAACCCTTTGTGCGCGAGTCTGTCTCGCACCAGGCCGGTTTTAAAACTGAGAAAAATCTAACTACATTTTAAAACGTAAGATAAAGGAGAAAGCCAACAAGCTCATATTGCTTGAATAAAACGTAACATCCACAATGTGTTGCGAGGCGGGTAATAAGGTGCAGGCGTGATTTACCGGTGTCAGGGAAATTCTCAATGAGCTGGAAAGGGCGGAGGGCCGGAAGGCGGTCCGCGTCTGTACTGTGCACAGGTCACAGTTATGGCTTTTATTTTCGTTTTTCGCTAAATATAACTATGGAAAAGTCAGTCTAACGTTCACATTCTCGTACCGAAATATGTAATATAAAAACTTAGTTAACTTAAGAAAAAAAAACACCAGAATATATATTTATCTCAGGATGATAATAATTACACGAGTAATGGTTTGTTATTTTTTCGCACTTTCAACTTATTAGTTCATTTTTATTCCAGTTGTTCGATATGCTTAAAACTTTACTAAAGTATTATAATATAAAATTACTAACATTTTTTGATAACCAACGCTTTAAGACCGTTCTGTTTAATTTAAATCACCCACGTGTGATACAGGTAAAAACTATAGTGTAAGGCTATCTCTGTAGAAAGAGTTCAGCGCCAAATATACTACAAAACTCCAATACAAATACAACAAATACATATAAAACAGCAATCCAAAAAAAATACATACAAAAATACAATTTGTTTTATAACCTACCTAAACCTCTTTTCTGTAAGGTTACTAATATCGTAGACGATTCTCGATAGGAAATGTAAGAACACAACAATTTGCTTGGAAGCAGTCTATCTCCATATCATGCATCCGGCGCCTTGCTATATATCACGAGATCCGGCCAGTCCTGCATCTCGGAACACTTCATCGAGTCTCCGGTACGGTAAATTACCAACACCTGCGCTACTTCCGACACAAGCTTATAACGGTATGAAACTGATTTATAAGTTTTCATAAATATTACAAGACTAATAGACTCATTAAAAATTATGGCTACATTTCATCGGGAGCTACATAGCGGAAAAAAGTACTTAATGGATTTTTTAATTAAACTTGACGGCTTACACTTTGTACATGAAATAAGTTATACTGTATTAAAAATTAATTATCTCTACTTGACGGTAAAGGAAAACATCGTGACAAAATCAACACACCTGAGACTTCACTAAAAAGTTTTCAAAGGTGTGTGAAGTCTATTAGTTTGCACTTGACCAGCTCGGTGGACTATGGTCTAAAACTCTCTAATGCTGAGAAGAAACTCATCCCCAGCTGTGGAATAAATAATAACTGGTTGACAAAAGTGACATAAAATCAGATATATACTTATAATTATTATTAGATATATATTTATGTCTTTTTGTGGTTTAAAAGAAGATGTTATTTATCGTGTCACCATATATGTATCATAGTTTGAATTGTAAAGTAAATATGCTAATGGGAGGCGATACAACTTAGTTTTCATGAGTAGGAATCGCATCTTTAATCAATTAAATCAAATGATTTAATGAGATGGTCCAGCTTAAAGGTGTACCAGATCAATAATATCATATATTTTTTAATAGAAATACTTAAGCATTATAATTTTTAGTTCAAACGATTATTTAAAAGTAAATAAAGTTTCGTTACATCATTCTTACATACACCAATACGTACCAACACGGAAATACAATACAACTCTGATATAAATAAATAAATCGGCTGTCTGTTACTATTAATTCTTTTGAAGAGACGTTATTTTGTTAAAACTGTTTCATGTATGTACATATAACATTTTAGTTATATGTCATATTATTGGTGAACGCAAGTGAAATTGCGCGCACAATGAATGATTACATAAATTAAATCAGTTACAGATATTCACAAAAACTTTAGTCCTAAAACTGCGAGACAAATTATTCTATCCTTTATTCAGCTTACCTCCACTATCGCAAACTTTCCGAGGGCCACTAAACTTAGTTTTTAAGCCTACCGGACCCTCAGGTGGGCCGCGACGATCCTGATTTATTCCAGGAAAGGTAGCTATTACACCCACTTAAGTATTAGTTACATAAACTTTCATATATTTATATATATGTGCGTGCATACCAATGTATATTTTCTGCCAATGTATTATACCAATCATTTTACCTAGAAAATCTCAAAAACTGCCTGGGCGAAACATGTTTCGTCTGGGCAGGTACTACCGTCACATTTATTTCTAGCGGTGGAACGGTCTAATTTTATATGAGACGACCATCTTAGACCTTCGGAGTAGCAACGCATTTGTGATAAATTTCAGAGAGGACCCCTGTTCTACATGGTGTTGCTTAAGTTAGATGTTCATCAGACGGACTATATGGCCATTGGAACTTCAATCTTTGGAAAACTTAAGATGTTACTTTACCCAGCTTAGACTTTACAGAGAAACGATTCACGTCTTCCAAAGTATTTATTGAAAGCATCGGAACGTAAACAAGAGTTTTCAATCTATATCCTCTAAGCTCGGTAAGTCCAAAGCTCCGCCGTAATTCGTCCCTACCTGTCACCTGCGGGCTTTAATGGACCCCTGTCGAACGGCTTTTCTTTTCACCCCTATTTTACGCTCGCGAACTTAACGGTTATTTTATTACTGGTCTTAATGATTTGATCACTTTGCGGATTTGCGGATTTGTTACTTCCTAAGTTGTAATTTGTTTTAATCGTAATAAAGGCGTGTTCTTATGTACATACAATTATTTTGGTACTGTAGGATACGTTTGTGGTCGTATTAAAGGAAAGAGAAATCGTTATTGGAACGGCCAAGGGAAATGGCTGGCATTGTAAATAAAATACAATTAGTATTCCTTTTCATTATAAAACCCTAATGTATATCGCCGCGGTACCAGACGCCCATAAGTCAGGGAGAGGCCGTTATTTTTCACATTACCCCAATGCAGCGGCTGACAAATCGCCGGGATCGGTAGGATCGCACAAATCGCCGTTCGTCCATATTGCCCTCCATCCAGCATACGTCATTGGAACGGACCACTTTCCTCCAAATTGCCCCATATGGACTTAGGAGACGTATGAGTTGAATTCAGAATGTATGAAAACGTTGGAATCATGTGGGAACGTGGAATTATTTGGTAAGAAAATAAAATAAAGCCTACAAATGAGAAGTAACTTAGCAAACTTTTTAACATTTTAACATATTATACACAATTAATTAAAGTGAAGTTAAGATTATTTTATACAAATGAGTTTTGTACGTTTGCATTGTAAACTGGAGTCATTAAAAGATTCAAATCTTATCACTTCATGTAATAATTTCTTCCGAAATAGCACCAGATATTTAAACCTATATCGATTGTCTACTGAAAATAACTGTATTGTTATGTGTTCATAAAAATGCGTAAATGTATTTGCATAGTGTGGAGTGCCTATAGAAATCGCGACAATGTTGCTTATAGCGCTGTCCACCCCCTAGCGTGATACCGCTTCAAGATATAGGCTGTTCTCCGCGAACAAATATCAAACCGGATCTCAACACACAATGAGCGAATATCGAATGACTTGTAAAATATCGTGGAAGCCAAGAAAATAAAGACAAGAATTCAATATTCATTTCACACCGCCGGACAAATTTGTATTTACCACAAATGATCTTAAGTTAGCCCGTATTCTTCAATGAAAAGGCAGGAATTTGCATGATTTGACCACACTTACTGCAAAGATACACTGGTTATTTTGTATCGTGTAGTATTTTGTATGACATTTTATGGCTATCGGCGGCACATAAAAATAAGTAAAGTTGGGGACAATATTTTAATATGTGGAACAAGTTGTAAGAGTGAAGCGAGTTAAATAATAAAAAAAAAAATCTTACCAACTAAATATATTTATCAAACTTTGTTGACATCGCTAAAACCATGATATTTTTAACGCGCTGCACGAAAAATCACGACGTTCGTAGCTTAAGTAGTTTTTTAAAATTGTTTTTAAGTCTTGCTGTGAGCTTAGGGCCGTATGACAAGTAAAGATTTATATATAAATATGATGGTTAATTATAAAGAAGAATAAGTACACGTAGAATATAAGTGATATGACATTTATTTTACTGCCCATTACATCTGTAATTAACTCCAGATGAAATCAGAGTCCTGAGATTAGCCACAGATCTATACTACCCCTAAAAACTAAGTAGGAATAACACAGATATGTCTCTTACCATATCCTTCAGGCCAGAACACAGCAGTACATAGCACAGGTATTACACACAACGACAAAGAATTTTACGATCATTTATATTTATCATTATTATACATTTTTCACGGCATAGTGATTTTTCCAGTAGAGTGTATTTTTTTTGAGTGCAACTGCTACGTTTATAGGTGGCAAACTGGACAATCGTTCATAGCTTATACCAACGCACGTCCCGCGGCGCGCCGGCCGGACGGCAAATAAAGTTGAAAATAAAAAGCGCGAAACGTTACACGGCGGCTAATATAGGGCTCACGTTACGGTGTTCAAGTTATTGTTTATTGTATCTGTATTTCACTTTATTTTACTTATCTGTCTAATTTTATGCTGCTCTTATTTCTCGTTATGCTTGCACGAAGCTAATTTGCAAACGATGTATAGTGTGTCGTTTTTGACAGTAATATATTTTTTGTTTCGACTTAGTAAGGATAGAAAGTGAAACGCAAATAAACACCCTTATCCTTATTTTAGCTAAGCTAATAATCCAGATTGCGGTTAATTAAACAAAACTTTCAACGATAGACAAATGAATGTTTACGTTCACAGGCTAGATCAGCCGAATTGTCATTTTGGAACGTGGAGGGAGGGAGAGAGAGGAGTGATTCCAGCAGAAGGTAAAAAAATACGGAAATGGCAATAAGACGTCTTTCGATAAGCAAGCTACCTGTCTTTTAGATTTGGTTAGAGGGGGATCCTCATATTCCTATATATTCCTATATTTTTCTTATTAGACTTGAATTCCGTAGTCCCCCTTTTGTATGGATCCGCTAGTGCTTCCGTCAATAACGGATAGTTATTTAAGTGTTAACAACAAGCAAACAAGTAATTCCGTGCATAATTTCAAATATCAAATCAATTGCAAAACTGAATAGCTTGTAACCGAATGCTACCAGTTTCCAAGTGTCACCGCGCAATGGAACATAAACCCTGATGTTTATTTTATTGTTGAATTTACGACACCAGAACTAGTCGTGAACTTAAATGGATTTTATGTCTCTATTTTCATAATGGACACGTCTTTGTAATGTTTGTGGGGAAATGGGACGTTTACTGATGGTCTTTTGTGTGGTGTTTTTTTATAGCTTTGAAAGTCAAGTGGGTTTATGAATGAGTATCTATATATCTAAATATTGGCTTACCTTAAGGCCAAGGTGAAATTGTGTCGTGAAGGTAGCAATGCTTCAAATGATCGACTTCAAATAGTAACAACCATGCAGCTCGTCCAATAAGTGTTAATTCCTACTTAGGATCAACAATAGACTTCATAGAAGTAGATCAGGTAAGTGTGGATAATGAAAATGTTACTTTTTCTGAGGACTTTATGACTACGATTAATGCATAGAATACTCAATTGTAAAGTAAACGTGACGGAAACCGGCGAAGCCGTGGGAATTGCCTAGTTTCTCAATATGTAAATGGTTGGTTAATCTATCTACCCTACGTCAAGTTCATTTTAAAGTTCGTTAATTCAAAGTTTGGTACGTAAAATATTTTTTGTAAGTTTTTAGGTTTCATATTACGACACAACAGTAACTACGATTATGTGTCGCAATATGGATCCTATTATAAAAAATATTATATGCGACAGTAAACAGTTACCATCAGGTGGGCTGCTTTTTCTTTTTCTTACTTCATATTAATAAAAAAGGGCAGACCGACAGGCGAACAGACGGAAAACGTAGTCTTAGAAATAGGGTTCCATATACCCTTTGGGTAACTTTAAATACCTGTTCAAATGACTTATTGATGAATAAGCTAAGCAAATTTTGATTCCCTACAATATTGAAATATGATACTGCATCCCCATTAACGTTTAGTTTGAATACTTTGAAGTGGTTATAAGTATTTCTAATGTTCTTGAGTGAAATTGTCGTAAATTGAGTTGTGTTGAGGAGCACTCGTGGATTTGGGCAAATTGGGACCGGGAGGCACCGAGCCAGTTGCAGTTGAAGCGCTACCTGCTATGACATGACGCGTTCCCATTGTTTTACCAAATAAGTCTAATATTATATGGTTACAACTACCCCAATATACTAAACAACTACATTGGGAGTTAAATTTGTGGGATTATGCATAGTTTTACTCACATGGAACAAATTTTGCTTTCTAATTGATTTAAATGTTATGTGTACCGACACTGACTACACCAAAAACACCATACCATTAATAGGATTTTGATCCTTTACTTTGTCAATAGACACAACCTACTTTTACTAATTATACATGCATTCAGATTGTTCAATCCGAATTGCTTCTTGGATAAAATATATAAAATGTATTTTAATCTACTTAATAGGGCCAATGTTATTGAGGCATGTGTTAATTCTCATCACATTAAAAAAAAACAGCACCGTCAACGATTTTCGTTGTTGTTTTGAATGTCGTGTCGTATGACAGTGGAAATCCACACAAATCAAGGCGCGCAGCACTTAAGGCGACTCGGCTTGATTGATTGTTAATTTTCCCGACGGGCATCGTTAAGGCGGCGGAAAAAAAACGCCGCAGATCTCTGGAATACTCTGGCGTGTTAAGGTTTTCCCATACCGTGCGTATCTCTGCTCAGATAATGGCATAAATAATATCCGACGAAGAGTACAAAATATTTGAGAATATACTGCATTTCTACGTACCCAAAGGGCAAAAGGGTTTCGTACCCGTAACTAAGACTTCTCTGTCCGTACATCTGACTGTCAACTGGGTTTATCTCATGAACCATAACAGCTAGACGGTTGAATATTTCACAGATGTTTTTCTGTTGCCGCTTTAACAACAAATTCTAAAAACAGAATTACATAAATATTTAAGGGGGGCTCCCACACAACAAAGGTGATTGTCCTTACTCGATTTTCATGAAAATTTGTATGCAAGGAGTTTCAGGCGAGATAAATCGATTTAATTAGGTTATAGTATAGATAATTCACCCGTGCGCGAGTCCAATTAGCTTGGTCGGTTTTGATTAATAATATTGAATGTCCATTTAACGAGTTTAATTGAACTACAAGAGATAGTTAACCTATTTTAATGAGATTACGTTAATGGAGGTATTAAGTTACAGATTTTTCATGATTATTTTTGAATATTCGCGGCAATTATATACGTTTCAATGGGTTCTTTGAACGTAAGACAAAACGTAAGAGTTCCGAGGCACTTCATTGCGCCCTACTATTGTTAAGGGAGGCAGGCTGTTTATATTAAAAGGACGTTGGCAGCCTCTTCGTAATTTATTGCCGTATCAAGAGCTCTTTTCGCCGTTGATTTGTTGACCCGCTTCTTTGAAATATCTCGGGTCAATTGGACCATGCTTTCTTCGAGGAAATATGTAAGGGAACATCTTATTTCGGTTTGGTCTATCAAATTTATTGCTGTAGATACTAGGTGTAAATACGAATTTGTCTACGAACAGTTTTAAGGCCAAAATTTTTGCATTTAGTTTATCTAAGTGAATACAAGAAGGCCCTACCATAGGTATATTATTTTTTTGATCTAAATTGACCTGTACATTTATTTTCGAATCTTAAAAATCAAATATCTTGCATAATATTCAATCTAATATCACGCTCCCGAAAGCGTTTTTTTAAAGCAGCCTATGTCCTTTGACAGAGCTTAAACTAATAACTAATCTCATATTTTCGCATGTACAGGAATTATATAATTATACAATACATTTAATGTTTATTTTTTGAAAGGGAATAAATTAATAATCGTAAAAATATCTCATATTATTTATTTAAATAATGATATTCATATACGCACGCACACACACGTACAAATTTGCCCAATATTAGGTATAAAATTTCTAGTTTAAATAGTGAAAGTGTGAAAGTAAGAAATAAATAATTCTTATCGACTCGAAACTATGACACATCACAACATACAGAAAGACTACGGAATATTAGAAATATGATACATACCTGTTCCAAAAACATCATCTATTTTACATCGAAGATTGGGCTTACTACAATTTATTTACATTCATAACACAATTTATCGATACTTCGAATGCAAATATCATGTTACACGTCACATAATAAATGATCGTGTCATTTTCCTGACCACAATCTCATTCTTAAATCGGTGTCGACTCATCGGGAGGTAAAACAAATATAAAAATGAAAAATCAATGACTAAGCTAATATGGAAAGTAAATATTTATTTATGTCAATGTTATGTTGTATGTTTAACGTAAATTTTAACATCGTGACATGTTGTTGGCTCGATGACGGATTATTTTATCTTTTAACATTTGGATATGTAACTAGTACCAATAAATTAACATAGACGTTGTTTTCAGATTTTATACGTGAACTATAATTTCATATAAAATACGTTTTGATTTTAATGGTATTTTATAGATAAGTTTAACTAATTTAACCGGTTAACTGAACTAGCTCAGTTAATTAGCTAGCGGCTTAAGCGGCTAATCTAGCTTAACTTCGCTAATTAGCTAACTACTAACCAGATTTTCTTTAACTATTTAATTAATCATTATTCACAGACAGCTTAAAAATCAATACTCATTTTTTATTATTGATAAACGACAACTGTTTTCCCCGGTTATCTTAATTGTAAAAAACTCTTCTGTGCAAAAGTTTCATATTTGTATTCCTATGGGCTTAAGGTTTTAAGCGTACGTTATCTATTTGAAAGTCAGTTATTTTGCTTAATTTCGTATCAATACTTAATACATATTATAAAGCAGTAGAGTTTGTTTGGTTGAACGCTCTAATCTCAGGAACTACAGGTTCGAATTAAAAAATCCTTTGGTGTTGAATGGTTGAATGTTAATCTATCGTCAAAGGCTTTAGGCTATATAACATCAAGCTATGTTTGTTTGTTTGTTTTATATGTATAGATTGTTCTCTAACAAACGCGGGTGAAACTGCGTGGCACTGCTAGTAATGTATAAGCAGTTAACTGTGGCATGCAGTCTAGGTAGACTAGGAGTATAGCCTTACGAAACCACTTACCGTCAGGTGATGGTAAGTGGTTTCGTAAGGCTATACTCCTTATAGAAAACAACCAAAAGCCGATCAAATTAACTCCCGTATGTACCTAATATTTTTACATCTGTACTTTGTTAAAATTATAAGGAGAAAGTATTTGTATTCTTGTTTATTTGAATACGTCAATCTCGAAATACTAGTTAAATTTAAATGAACCTTCTCAAATAGGCTCTTTAAGATAAGGCCTAAGGTAATCATTTATTAAAATCAAATAACTAGACAGGAAGATCCAGGTAATAAAAAATAAAAAGATATGAATACAGTCACGAAGCACTAATTCCTTAGACGTCTGCGAGTCTGAAATTGAAATAAAACGTCCCTGTTCCTTCAGTCTCATCTTCTAATAGCGTCATCAGATTACACTGCGGTGACCATAGTCGCATTGCGTATCTCAGAGGTGCTCGTAAGTACTCTGAGATAACAAAGTTCCGCGAAGGCCGGATGTCTCCGAGATTGTTCGGAGATAACAGTCGAAATGGCGACGGGCGACCACCAAGCATGATTCAGAAAGTTAAGACATTGCTTTAAAATTTAAGGGGAAGGAATATTTTAAAAATGTAACGAATTAATAAGACCGTCTCTTAGGATGGATTTAAAGAATTGTGAAAATGAAAGTAATAAATCGATATCGATGTATGCATATTATTGCAAAGTTTTACAAATAAACTGAATCATTTTAATGAAACAAATACAAAGACTAAATGAAGCGACAGGCTGTAAAATAAATGTTTGACTATGCTCCAATTACACTTGAGTATATACTCGTAGTAACTTATTCTTCGCTTGTCTGCCAAAAGACGAGCTCAATTTCAAAATAACTAAACAAGTAAATTAATTAGAACAGAACTGTCATGAGGATACTAATTTATAGGTGGTACAGATAAACGTACGTATTGTGCATATTACATGCTGGTGGGACAAAAGTACCTTAATAAGTAAAACGCTAAAATGACTTTCTTTAAGAAATAAACACATTCAGATACGGCTTACCTAAATAATTGAGTTACACCCAAAAACCAAAATCAACAAATACCGAAAAAGTCCAATTAGTCCCTCATCACCAAACACATGTTGATCGAAACACTTGAGGTTAAAGTAACTTAAACAGGAGTCAAGAGGGATGCGACGCGACCGGCCGGCGACGTTGAGACGCAGGTAGCGAAACTTATCTGTGAAGGATTTCAGATGGTGTCGGGTAAAAGGACGTTCTAGTATGGACAAATGTCGATATTAGAAATCGATAAGTCGATATCTTTAGTATAATTTTATGGTATGATTAGCAATAATGACGTTGCAAGAGGATTTTAGGAAAAAAATATCAATAAAATATAATTCATTAGAAATAACTACACGTAATAAAAAAAATATCTTACGCCACAAGAGAGTAAAATAATTGAAATAAATAATACTACATAAATATAGATTAATCGCAGTTGTTAGTACTAGAGAAATATAGATAGAATTATATAAACCTATTTTTGGCTAATAAGCAGTGTCGTAATCCAGACCAGAAAACAGTATGACGTAGATACTTTTTCCTTTTAGTTTGTGGCAAAGGAAACATCCTTATTCGAGGCGTTTCAACTTAATTCCCTGGGATAGCAACGCTCAACCGTGGGTAGTAGTAGTAGTAGAAGCAATATTCACGGGTAAAAAAAAACTTAAGGTAACTAAAGTCACCTATTTTTATTTTATATAAGCTTCGTATTTTAAATTAATCTTCATATTTAGATATTTACAATTAAGCAACAAGCTATTCTAAATAACTTTATCGTGATGAGTTAACATCACTAAAACTTTATCGATCCTTTATCAAAGTCACAAATTACGGACAAGAGGAACATCTTATTTCGAAATGTCCTGTTTCACTCCAAAAAAGGTCTTCTTATCGATAGACAGTAAATATGAACTTTGTGACAGGTTAGCTTCAAAAGCTTGAACTTGAGAGTTTTAAGTGGTTTCAGGTATAGAGATATTTTAAGGGTTTAAACAATTATGCGTTTACTTAAAAATGTTTTAGGGTTTGAGTTTTAGGTGTTTTCTAAAATTAACTTTCGAGCGTACCTTATGCACGTCATATTGGAAAGTGTAGGTATTTATTTTAACTTTAAATAGAAAATGAGTTCTGAAGGCAATCTACAAAAAACAAATGTTTCTTCTCCCGAGCACTAATGTGGTCGCCTCAGATGAAAGTGAGATGGCAACCCCACCCTTCTACCGCAATGTAAGACCTCTACTCTAGAAATAGGTTAATCAGTAGTATAGCAGGTACCATGTTAATTCTACTACCATAAACTGATCTTTATTTCATACGAAGTTAGCTTCAACCTTATTTAGGGTCTATTGCTGATATTTCCCCAGGAGAGCCGGCACACATAGTGGATATAAGTATGCTTTAAAACGATTGTGACAATAATAAAAGGAGGCGATGGTTTAACACGCCCTTCAAATCACGTTTTAGAGAAATATAGCTATTGATGGTCACCCATCCACCTCCCGACCGCGGCCACCGTGGCTTAACTCTTAACATCAGTTAAGATTTCCACAAGCAGTGTATCTATGCGCTTCGTACAATGTTAATGAGCGCTATTAAAATGCAGCAAGTGTAATTGATCTTGAGGCCAGGAGCCCCACACTGTTCGTATTACTCTATCTGTTCTGTGAATCGGAATTCCGTGGGCTCTGAGCTCTATTCATAGTCGACATGAGATATTCAACCTCGGTATTTATTTTATCGCATGTATTTCAATTTATTTGTGGATGAAATCGATTGCAAATCGATTTATATAAGATACGATTAATATAAAGGAATACAGCGCCATCTGTTGTACTGAAGAAGGAAATGACTGGTGAATGTTGCTTGTGCTTATTTCAATCTGTAAGTACTTTAGTCAGTAATATTTTCTGATATATTTAATAAAAAAATGCAAAAGTACACGTTTAGAATGATATTGGGTACATGTGTGATTTTTTCCAGATTATATGATTATATTTTATTTTTTATGATATTATTATTATAATGTATTTATAACAAAATATTGTAACAGAGATTTAAGATCGTATTTTCAACGCGTTTCGCGTAAAAATTGTCTGTATGTGAATGTCGTTCATCATTTATTCCGTAATCTAACTCATCTGTGGCAATAAGAGGGAGCATATAAAAATGAACTCTTAAGTCTCTTAATTAGAGATGCATGAAATTTTAGATCCACTATGAGTGGCCACTGGGAGTCAAGATTAGAGTCCCAAGTGTAGATGGTCACAAATACCCTAATATCCTTGACGACTGAGGCAGAATGTTTCGGACTAATATAAAGAAGGTATAGTAAGGGTACATCCTTTTAATGGACCCTTTCAATAAGCGCTGTTGTTATAAGACAGAAGTAGGTGCCAGTGTTTCTTCTGGAATCGAAGCACAAAAGATTCTTCGACCTTTTAAAGTTGTAAAACCAAAAATAAGATAATACAAATTGTAGAAACACAGAACAAAGAATAAACACTAAAATATTCACCAGAGAACAATATAAAAAATATATCAAGAAGTAAGAAATACCATGAGGTTTTTAATTAATAACAATCTGTAAGTCTAACTACGCACGACAGTACGCGAAGTTGTCTTCGCGTGCGAAAGTAGTGGCCACCCACTGAGTTGAGATAATAAATTCAAGATGTCAGTTGCTTGCGCGCGCGCAGACTGCGACGCGATTGGCTGGGCCCAGTGAGAGTGTAGGGTGACAAGAAAAATTAACAAGCTAATAAAGTTAAGATAAAACTACTTTGCAACAATCCGCTATCAACATGCATGATTGTATATTTATATATATTAAACGGTATGAATGTCCCTCATGCAATAAATATATACACCACTATACATAATACCGAGACGTGGTCTTTTACTGTGAGCCTCATGCGCAAGCTCAAAGTCGCTCAGCAAGCTATGGAGAGAGCT